>CAJNIZ010005067.1:0-20171 GCA_905231905.1 Symbiodinium pilosum | reverse complement strand
TTCTATGCGACCGGCTCAAGCACGGTCCTTTGAACAAAAAAGAGCGCTGCTCATCCAAGACGGGGATGAGGCTAGCGGAGAAGATGTAAGGCGAAGGTTCTTAGAAGTTTTGATGAAGTTGCGGAAGATGTTTACGTGTTGTTCTTTGTGCGTGAAACTCCGTCATCATAATAGCCTGGGCTTTTTCTTGTAGGCCACTTCCGGGATTGCAAATGCCAATCATGGAACTTTTGCTTGTAGACCGTTGATGTGAACATCTCATGTCAACCTTGGAGTGCCAACTAAGATTGGCCGTTCATCATTACATGATGTTCAGAAAAAAAGAAAGAACCCTGGAGGGAATAGCGCTCCAAATGCAAGATGAATATGCTTCAAACGTGCTGGATTTCCGTGCGGGATGCCTCTTGCGGGAACATGCGTTCCGTGTGTGCCCTGATGGGCTTGTGCGTTTTAACCTGACCTCAACCGTGGATGCCCCATGTGAAAATGATTAAATGCGTCCGCCTTTGCATGTGCATTTGATTTTAATATCTTTTGATCGTGTATTTGAAGGAGACTTGAGAGTTGAGTGAGTTTGATTGCGCTGCATATTGAAGAAGAAGTAAGTTAAAGAAGAAACGTGGCGTAGTGTAGGCGAGCAATGTAAATGCTGTGGTGTGCTGTAGGTGACCGATTCAGGTGTTGTGGTGCAGCGCCGCAGCGTTAGTGGTTAGTGTAGGTATAGACAGTGGCGTGGTGTATGTCAGCGGTGTGGATGTTGTGGTGTATGTGAGCGGTATAAATGCTGTCGTGTGTGCAAAGGTACGCTTTTTGACGAGGAGCCGAGCCTTCGCGGTGTTTTCGGCAAAAATTCTTTGCCAGGTGGCCACTTTTCCTTTTTATGGCCGCCGCCTGGTTCGCATCCGGAAAAGCCTCTCTAGTTACCAAAGGTCATGGTACACAGGGCGTGCTTCATCGCGCAAAGTTTCACAGTGCTTGGAAATCAGCAACATTTTCACCTGTTGATGGCAAGCTGGTGCTTGCCCCTCGGTCCGGGGGATTTGCGTGCGCAGCATGACGCTGCAGGCTTGCCTGGGCCTGGCAGCATTAATATGTGCAGCGAAAAAAGAGCTTTGACTTTCGGTTGCTTGTGGGGCGCAGGTGCTGCCTTTGGCGCACACCTTGAAGCAGGCCGCAAAAAAACCATGTGTGTTTTTTTTGTGTGTTAAGAAAATCAGTTTACGGGACCTTCGTGAAACAGTTTCTTGAGCTTGTGCCGCACTTCAAGAAAAAGGTCCGTTTTGACTGAAGAGAATGATACATGTATTTGATGAACGTTTTGCCTGAACATTTGACACTTTGCGTTCGATAAAATCCAGTTCGCCCAGGGGAGGACGTTTTCTTGTCCACAAGAGTTGGTTTGAACAACAGAGCAGCAATTGTTAATCACGCTTTCCGCATGACTGTTGTTTTCCTGCGCAGGTGGATGTCCATGGATTTTTTTGCCTCCGCTTGAGAAAAAGCGGGCGCTAGTGTCATCTTAATTTTTTAGTCTACACGCCCGCCCCCCTGGAGCTGTTGTGATTCGCTCCCTTGTTTCTCGCAATAGGCTTTCCGCCACAGTTGCAGGGAACAGATGCCCAATTGAGCGGAGATCAAAACCTTCCTTGTTTAGAACAGACAGGGGCTTTCAGAAACAACGTTTGGCGTAAGCAAAGTGTTGTGTTTCGTAAGGTGTCGTAAGCAATTATGCGGCAACGTTGTTGCCGTAAGCGCCGTAAGCTGTTGTTTTTGCTGGTGTTGTTAGTCTTTGCAGTTGCAGCAGCTGCAGCAAAGCGGCGTAAGCGGCGTAAGCAGAAACAATAAAGTCATGTCGTAAGCAAAAGATTGGAAAACGTAAGCTGCCGTAAGCATTTTCGTTTCAGAAATAAAATAGGATTAGGGTGTTGGGCACAGCTCAATTGTGAGTTGCGGGATTCCCAGTTGCCAGCGGCCAGTGCTGTCGCAGTTGCCGAAACTGACTTCCGAAACTGACTTTCGAATCTGCCCTACGCCCTTCCAAAAAAAGATAACTTGAGGAACCGCAGCAATGTCGCAAAATACAACACCGTTGTTCCTCCCCAGTGCGGGTACTCCACCACAATTCTTTTGCTTAAGCATGTTGATTGTTTGCTGATTTAACCTCAGGCGCCCTCGGATTAAGCCATTGTTGTTCCCTGAGGTTTTGGGCACGTGTTTGGGTGGCAGCTGCCGTATCAGTTCCAACGTGTGGCATAAGCGGCCGTTACTTATCTCTGCTTCCGGGATTTGAGCTCATTTGTCAGTATATGTTGTGGCCACCCAATTGTACCATTTTTTTTTCAGCATGTCACCATTGCACAGTTCCTTCAATCTTCATGCTGGATGTTCATCCATGGCTCACACGCGGCCATGTGTTGCTCAGCAAGGTCATGTTTATATATTGCCTTGCAACCAACTTTCCTGAATACTTAAAAACATTATGGGCTATGTGACAACACATGCCTCCCACATATACTTTGTCGTTCCAAGAAACCCATGAACGCAAACTCACCATGTTTAGTCAACCTTTCCAGTTAAAAGACCACAACGTGACTGCATGGTGTATATTTAGACGTTGGCTAACAGCAAGTCGTAACCATGGCAATAAACATTGCAGCTACGAAAATCGCACATTGCAACAGAGTGCATGCCATTCTCAATGGTCACATGGGATGGGGACCAGATCTTTGTTGGCAAGACCATGCCGCAGTGGGCACGGCCAAGTCCATCTTTTTCCGTGGTGCGTGCTTGGCATTGCCTTGCTTTGCTGGATCCAGGGGTCGAAATGTTTTGTCACCACAAAGTTTGGTGAGCAGCTTATATTCTTCGGACAGAGAGTGTTACCAGCTGCCCGGGCAGCCGATGGAGTTCGTGCCAAGCCCGCTTGTCGAGCACGCAAAGCTGCAGTGGCCAAAGCAGCCGATGCAGCTGAAGAGACTGGAAAACCAAAGAAGAAACGAGCAGGCCATCCTGCCAACAAATACTGATTTTTGTGTATCCCCAAGATTTTTGTGGACAAGAAATCCAACTGGCAACCTGAAAACACACACCTTGCCCAAAACAACACCGAATGAGGTGCGGTGAGGGGGTGTGTAAGCGTATTTGTTTAGCACCTTATCCCCACGACTTAGGAATCACGCAGACAAAGAAAACATTAAACGTAATTTTTAAGTACCTCATCGACAGTTACTGGATCTGCTCAGTGCTTTGCTTTGCCCCCCCTCCCACACACGGAGACCATGCATGGCTTTCAGACCTGCAGACTTGTCAATTGTTGTTGCTTTGACATGCGTCTCGCTTCTTAGCCCACCTCATGACATACATCAGTCTTTGTAATTGTTGCAACCGCTCCAACGTGCTCACATTCCAAAAAAAACATTCCATGTTCTAGCGAGTTGCTGCGATGCGAGTATGCAAGCTTGGGCGGGTAGCAAGTTCTAATGGTCTTGCATTTTTCGAAAGCATGGTTTGTAGTCCTTGGCTCGCTTGGAGGCTGAAGTTGTGTTGCATCTTTCTTTTAGGTCTGCCATTTTCATGTTTCTGTCTGACATTTCTTCTTGCAAGCATGGCAATCATATGTATCAGCTTACTTTGCGATCTGTAGCTTTTTTGCAACTCAATGTCCCAACTTTTACCTGGCCGTTCTGGCAACTGTTTCAGAACCAGAAAATGAGAACGGACCTTGTCAAAGGGTGTACTTGGCCGCTGTATGCGGATAAAAGGTTTCAGAGCTCAGCCTGATAAGGAACATGATTTTGAGAATCAAATGTCGTAGCCCTCTTCATCATAGCTTGGCTGTGAGGCCGCAAGGCCAAGACGCCAGAACCTAAAGCATCGCGTGAGGAAGTCCAGACACGAGGCCGGCTTCTGCTATTGCCAAAGCAGGGTGCTATGATTGATGATATTCTGGTACATGACATCACGAGGTACGGCCTGGGAGCAGAAACGTGACCAGCTGCGACGGCAAGCTTATGAGAGCTGGCAGAGCAAGCTGCGCCCCAGAAGCTGTAATCTTCCATTGCGTAGCACTTGTCATCATCATCATCATCATCATCAGCTGAGCCATGCCCATGCATTTTTTGAGGGCATGGCAACTTCGACCGGCCAGGATGCTGCTGGCAGCAGTCAGGGTCGTGAGCCACGGGGGTACGCAGGCCAGGAAGAAGTTGCAAAGTCGTTAAGTTTTGACAGTCAACAGATTTCATGAACCAGGGGTCTGGCTTTGTGGTATCCTCCTCCCAGAATGGGACTTTTGCCCCGGACTCAACCTGGCACGTGATGTTCAACTTCCTGTAGCTACCGGGCTCTCAGGTCCTGACCAATCATCATGTGATCAGAGACAGCATCCAGCAGAGTGATCGTGGCCTGCTTTGATGTTTGGGCAGGTTTTGTGCTGATGAACTTGCCTAAGCCTATCCTAAGCTGTGTCAGGCTGTGTTAGTCACGATCATCTAGGTCTAGAGCTTGGATTCTGGAATCCTTTGTGTACTCAGGCTGGGATCCCATTGCCCAGTCGTCCAAGAAGGCTCATGCCCAAAATGCCAGGTTTGCCTTGTAGTCCGCCCTTTAAAACTGTGAAATCAGACCGGCACCTATCTGTCGAGGTGGATCGTTTCATGCCTGTCAAAGTGGAAAGCTTCGATTACGACGAGCAGCATAGTCGCAAAAGACATAGGGAGACGGCAAGCGTTTCAACACCGGCCTTGTTTGCACTCCTTGAATCGCAAGGCGAGGGCGGCATGTACGTACGGCTGCATGCTCAGAGTCTTTCGAACATTCAACACAGCACAAGGCGACTCATAGTCACGGAAGAGCAGCATCGGAAGGCTGATTTGCGATGGCAGTGTCAGGTGCAAACTGCCGCGGACATCGTGGCCTATTCCATGTACGGAGACAAGTGGACTTTCGAGGCTTGTAAGCTGCATGATGGGACAGCAATGTTGGTGCACCTCTTTCCGCCGAAGTATTTCATGGTAGAGATCTAAGTGCAGAAGCTGGAATCGAGGGCGACTTGGCCTTGGTGAAGCTGAAAGCTCCAATCAGCAACCCTGCAGCGCTGGTCATCGCTGCGGACGACTTCGATGAGGCGGCATTGCAGAATCTGGCACAAAAACGCATTTCAGCCGGGGATGTGCTTTGTTGAGTCAGGATGTTAATATCTGTGTTGCCCCCCCCCTGGCATTGAACTGCGTGTGATTGCACGCGCTTGGAGCGGCCCCACAAGGTGCGTGCACTGGACGAAATCATCATGTTCGGCTGTCCTGACGCATCTGAGCTGCCGCTGCCTTCGACTGGTTGCTGTCTCAGAGCACAAATATCCTTCTTCTTAACATGGTGTCATATCTCGCCTTGGAAATGCAAGCTCCTGGAGTTCTGTTCCATCAGGTCATGTGGCATCGCTGTCCGAAGAGCGGGCTGGTATCGGGCTGATGCTCTCTCAGGCCCTCAACCGCTTAGCTGGGCGTCACGGGAGACAGCGGCTTAGCAGTGCCAGTAACCTCCTATCTGGTCTGAATTCGGATGCTCTGCATCTCTGCATCACTCATCATGGAACAGGTGTTTGGGAATCCTGGCAGTTCTGGAAGTGCTGTCTTTCGCTACTCCGAGAGGAGGTCAAGATACGAGGTGCGAGCGG
This sequence comes from Symbiodinium pilosum, assembly GCA_905231905.1. Taxonomy (NCBI): domain Eukaryota; class Dinophyceae; order Suessiales; family Symbiodiniaceae; genus Symbiodinium; species Symbiodinium pilosum. The sequence goes on along the minus strand of CAJNIZ010005067.1, from coordinate 14,497 downwards.
AGCGGTTTGCTGTACATCTGTGGAGACAGCTGCGACTTGTGGGTTTGATGGGGTTCCTGTTCTGAAGGCAAGAATTTGTGATCAGTTGCATCGTTGTTGATCCAGAGGTTGTAGCAATTCATTCGCTGACTGACTCGCGTGGGAGCCTGACGGATGTTGGCCGGGGGCTTGGCTACTTTTGGCTGAGCTGGGCTGTGAAGCAGCTTCCCATCCGCTCTTTTGACATCAGGCAGAGGCTGCTTCTTGCGTCTGGCCATCCAAGCGCCCGAAATTCACAAGTTTCTGAGGCGGGTGGCTGTTGTGCTGTTGCATTGGCCTCATATCAGCCTTCTGGGATGGTAGGCTGCACAAGATGGAGCATCTTGTTGGGTCGTCGACTTTCAACAGGCGTCAAGCCTTGACACTTCTTGCGATGTTCATGATGACTAAGGCTGGAGACTGGCCAAAGCAATGAAAGCCAGGCCAGACAATGCAACTAGGAGGTGTGCTTGCTGAATATCATGGACCGGGAATCTCGTGGAATCCTGGCTGATTGGTGCAAACCTTCCAACTGCTTTCGGCGAGGTCCAGTCCGCGAGCTGACTTGCTTTGCGCAGCATGTGGGATCTGTTGAATCTAAAAGACACTACACGCGCAGCACAACCATCAGTCCAAGCTAAGGGGACGTACGCAGCATTCTTACTGTTTGCATTCCCGCTTGGGCATTCTGGCTCAAAGCCTTTTAAATACATAGGAGCCTGAAGTTCCGCACGTACTCCATCCCGAGGTCCTAGGTTTGTACTCCATCTCAGTTGCTGGCCCTAAACCGAGATGAGCCTCGAAGCAAGCAGTGCCAGCAGTTGCAGACAAACATTTTTTTTGCCTCTTGTATGGCTGCAGTGGTACAGGATAGCACTTGCCCGAGTGCCAGCTGCTCAGTTCCCTTCGCTTGATGTAAGTTGCAACTCTGGCCAAGCATTTACCCAAGCAAGGCGAGCCGGGGAAAGCTATAGGACAGTTGATCTTCGATCTTTGAGGTGTGGTATGGCCGAGTCAAAGGCGGCATGCTCGTTTTCTGGTTCGTTCTCTCAGGCCGGATGGCTGATACCCGTGCTGGAGCACAGCTCTTTCCTGCTTCATTTGCCTGCAGTTCTGGACGTGTGGATGTGGCATTGGAACAAAGCGCCGGGCTGGTCACTGACATGCCTGGCGCAAGCCTGAAGCTTGATCACAATTAGTTGCCAGCAAGTCTTGGCCATGGCTTGAGGTGATCACGAACGGATGGGGCTGGCTGGATGCTGTCTTGCAGCCGCCTGAGAGTCCTCGCTGCTCTAGCCTCTTCTATTCTTGTAGCGCTTGAGGCGCTATCCCGTGTTGCATGAGATCGACAGCCCCTTCACGCTGAAGAATTTGCTGTTGATCGCAGCGGTCCTAGCTGCGGGGCCATCTAATGTGGAAGAATTTCATTGCGCATGGTCTTGTTGACTCTAGATGCTGATCACATTGTTTGCCGTTTGCAAGTTGGTGAAGATAGCCTGGCTCATCTTCGTTTTCCTGTGCTGCTGGCTTGTTTGCGTTTGCTAGACAAAGGGTGTACAGGGCTTGAACATGGCCTCAAGTTGTGTGATTGACTTCCAAAAGCAAATTGGTGGGCCAATGGAAATAACAGGCGACACAAGTCCCACCCAGTGGCCTTTGTCGCGGAAGCCTTACATTTTCATCCGAAATACAATCCTTGCTGCGGTCTCCTGCCGCGTTTTCAATTAAGATGTGCTCGATGCTCGCCATCATCGTGTTTCAGTCTCAGCTCCTGCAATCGAATGCCATTTTGGTGGAACGTTGTGACGTCTAGGATGAGTCGTTAGTTTTATCTCTCAAGGCCTATGTTTTATGCCATGCTGCTGCCGCTTGATGAGACCGAGCAGGCCTTGCTTGCAAAAGCTTTTCCACGGCTGGCCCTCTGTCTCCATGCTTGTTTTACACAGTTTCGCAGCTTGCGCAAGGTGTACAACCTGATCAAGTCCATGCACGTTGATGACGACGTCCTGTTACGCCGTGGGCTTGGCCATAGGTCACAGCGCTAGCAATGGGAGAACGGCTGCAGGGCTGGCACTGTCGGGACAAGTGACAGCTTCCAAGGAATCTGGCGATTCCTAAGGAATCCCCACCAAAGCGTGCAGGCACGAGGATCTAGCAGCTATCATTGCAATGAGAGAACGCGTCCCAAGCAGTTCTTGGTGTTCCCATCCCCTGTCGATGCAGGGGTGGAGCAAGCAGCGCAACAAGATTATCAAGCGAGGCATGGTCCGGGAAACAGCAACATGCTTGATTCTGTTTGGTCATGCTAACAGCTTTGCAGGCTTCGAGGAGATTGCAGAACGATCCCCGACAGTCGCGGCAAAGCTGGGGGAGCCCATTTCCCGGATTTTCACAGTACTCAATGCTACGCAACTTGTTTTTATAAATAAGCGCACCTTTGTGTTGAGCCTTTTGCAGCTGAATGGTGGCCCCCAAAGGCAAAGGTCAGCCTAGGGTAATCGACATTGCCTCTGCTTCCGCCGCCACCGCCGCTGCCACCGCCACCACCAGCAGGAGATTGCTGCGAATACTGCTGCTGCTACTGTTGATACTAAATATCCCGCATGACCTTAATATACAGCATTACCATAATTCCCAAAATAAAAGAGCCTGAGGGTCATGCAGGATTTTTAGTATCCACCGTAGTGGTACTGCTGCAATCATGACCCGATCATACCCCATCCTATTTCCTTTCGCCGGTTGTTTGCAAGGCTGAGCCCAACGCGAAGAGCGCTGCTGCGCAAACCTGGAAGAAGCGTGTGACAAAAGCTTGAAGCACCTTTGCATTCGGGACGAAGCTCAGTCTCCTGTTTAGTGTTTCTTGTAGGGGTGCTACTGGAGCTTTCTGCTGCATCTCCGCATCGAACCAGTTGTTCAAAGTGAAACATAAGCATCCCCTCATAGCATTGCAGGCTCGGGTCAAGTTGCATCCCTTACCTCCGTGTGCATGCTCTCATGTCGCATTCGCAACGCGGCCTGTTATGATCTCAAGCTTCTTGCACATCATATGTGCTACCAAGCCCTCAGATGTTGTTGCTTTGGCTTCCATCATTCCAATGAGGTGACAGCGCCTCAACATATTTGACATCTTGTACATCAAGGGGCAGACCTTGTATCATGTGGCCTAGATGGCAGCAGAATCTCGCGGTTAACGGGAACACATGAGAGTATTGCAGCCACTTAAAGCTAACGAGCACCGCATGTTGGCCTGCAAAGCTTGGCCGTGATGACGGTCAAATGCAGGAGTGTCATTGTTGGATATTCGCAGAGGTCGTTTTGGCAAACACATCTATGCTCAGCATGCGTGATCTAAACTCTTTCACAGCGACTTAACAACTCGGCCAGGATGGATGGTTTCCACGAAGCACCAGGCATGCAAATGCAACATCAAGCAGGGCAAGTGTTTGAACTGTGGTTGGATGCTTTCCCATAGCTGTATGGCTGTGGAGGTGCTCGTGTCATGAAAGATGAGGGCTTGGTTTACACGCTTCTCATGCCACTTGGCCTCAGTCCGGTGTCCATGCAGTTGACCTTTCCCTGTCACCATGAGAAGCATTGGTCCATGCCAGGTGTCTTTCCCTCGCCGAAGTGCGAAAGCTTTGGAACTTGCGGAAGATGTTTGTCAGAGTGTTGAATGACAAGGCCGAGGACGGACTGAGTGGATTCGTGCTATTGGCGTTGCAGCAGGTTGTTCCCTTGCTCGCCCTACACGAAAGGGAGTGGAGTGGCTTGCATGCATGTGGACATGGCTCAGGCAAACAAGCAGACAAATCTTGCTTTTAGTGATGTAGCACTCCGAGGCACAGTCCGGTATTTTCTAGACTCCGGTCGCAGTGGCTTCCAGTACAATCTTGACCGGGTCTTCGTGGAGGCCTGCTGTGAACTACAGCCTTGCAGCAACGCAGGTCAGCCCCACCAGCAGTCACCAGCCAGCGATGCAAGTGCCTTCAAGGCTGTTCTCCACACAGACTTCGAGGGCCTGCGGCTTCTGGCACAAAGGTGGCGTGCTTAGACAAAGAGTATCCCAGGCACACTGTGCCAATGTGTCCCGCTCAGGAGATATAGTTTCGGCAGTGTACGTGGGGACCGCCGTTTGAAGGCCTTTGTGCAGGAGGCCACTGCGCAGCTCACATGTTCGAGAACTGCATGTTTCCTAGCCGGCTTGCTCCTGCAAGGCACTACAAAAAGCGCATGTAGAAAGGCTGTCGCTCCTCCGTGTCCTGAGCTATGATATTTCAGAGGAGCCCTTCTTCCGGCACTATCCCAGACGTGAGTATGCACACAAGCTTCTGAAGGACATCGAGGAGTGCCGCTCACGTGGAGATCTTGCGCAGCTTTTGAGCGAGGGGTGGCATGTCTCAAGCATGGAGGCATATGAGCAATTGTCAGTGTAAGGCTTACCAAGGGGTTAGGGGTGTGTCGGATATATGTATTTCTCCGATAAGGACCCACGTCCATCAATTATGGGGAAATATCGACTGCAGCTTCTATCATCATACAAGGTTAATGGGAGGTCCACAGAACACGGTGTTTCTTTGAGGTCGATCACTGTCGATTTCCTCGGCTCCCGGGTGTCCTTCCGCTTCCCGCTGATGGACAGCAGCTGTAGAGCCGATGATCTGCGAGTTTGATCACTACTTCGCTGAAGGACCTAGCAACCACTGCATATGCGGAAGTTCAGATGACCGACTTATGCCGACACCGGGAGACTCTGTACAAAGCTCTCTGACCCAAATGGTTCCCTGGAGCGTGACTGGAGCAAGTGCTGAGACAAACCAAGGTTCCTTTCATCCTTTGTGCCTTCATCAAGGCAGGGGCGAGCATGAGCTCATTTCTCCGAGTTGAGAGCTGTGGGTACCCAGGCCGCAGTCAACATGCCACTAAGTTCACTGCTGTAAACCATGTACAGACGGTCATCAAGGTACTTGTTGCTGCTGGCGCTGGCAGCTGAATCGTTTAACTTTGTGTACTTGCTGGTCCAGGAGGTCTGGATGCATTGCGGAGCAGGTCTTGAAGGAAGACAAAAGCAGCTGAGTCTGACTCCAGGCTATCACTTTGGAGGCCGTGCTGCAGCAGTACGAGCCATATTTGCTCCAGATGCTTCGACAGGCCTCCTTCCCAGTTCCGTGCGTTTTCAACTTTCAATGCCACGAAAGGGAAGGAAACCCCAACCTCCAACAGCTTTTGGCAGGCGATGCCGCACCGACCTGGAGTGCCTGGCCACAGCTCTGCAATGCCACCCACGGCTATGTGGAGTACAACTGCCATCAGTATCATTCCTTCTACTTCATACTATTACCATCGTTGGTAGTGCTGCTACGATCCGAGATTTCTTCAACTGAGGTGCTAGATTTGCTTGGCTTCTGTGGATTTCAGCTGAAGTCTGAGGCGGGAAATACCGGCATCAGTCGCGTCGAGACCCCACACACAACATTAAGAGCCGTGTGAGTTGCAGGACCAAGAGCAGTTCGACGCCTCCGTCCTGGGGTGCGTCCTGCAACAGGACTTTCCGAATGTCGAGCGGATTTCCAAGCTTGGCTTTGACCTACTGAAGTTCGCCAGACGACAGCAGGCAAATGGGGTCGCTCGGGATTTTTTGCTATGATTTGCTATCCATCTCTGGCAGGCGAAGCTGAGCGGCTTGTTGCAGGAGGGGCTTCAGGACGCCGAATGCGCTATCAACACTGAAAGCAATATCTTTTGAATCGGGAGATGCGAGGATCTGAGTGACTCTGTCAGTGGCTGAGGGCAGCGGCAGCAGCACCAGCGGAGCTGCATTTGAAATCATGGCTTCACTCCCCCAGGTTGAGAGTGGCTCAATGCAGCCTGAGGAGGATTCTGGCCAGTCTCCCAGCGAACTCTTGGGTATCTGAATTTGCTTGTCCGGAAGCTCTCCTGATCAGGAGAGGCCAAGCGCCCGCAGCTGGCAATACGAAAGTTTGCCAGCATCGACAGGCCAGCATCTAGCTGATCTCCCTGTCTCTCCCGTTTATTAGTTGATCTTCTCTGCAGGCGAGTGCTGGATCTTCATTTTCAGAGCCATCAGTCTCCGTGGCCTGCTTGTGCCCCTGTGAAATGGTTCTGGACAAGACCCTGCTTGAGCACAGGGGGGTTATACAATGGGTTATATAGGGGACTCTTATGAGGTTATTAAGGGGGATACTGGGAGTGGCCAGGTTTCTGGAGTTTGCCGATGACCTGATGGGGCGCAAGGCTTTTGTACAGATGCGCCGCATGGTGGAGGCCTTTCCAGTGGTTGTGTTGCACGTGCCACCTTGCACTTGGTAGTTTCCCAAGTAAGGGATTCCAATATAAACTGCAAAATGCTGTAATCCTTATTTTAGGGACCCCGAAATGGTACCCCTAATTTTGGGAAACCCTAGACCCTAAACGCAAACCCTACACAACCCCTATAGGACCCCTATCAGCCTCTTATTTTGGGAAGCCCCCCACTAGTTGCTTGCAGAGGTCCATCCGGAGGCCTTCGGACCTTACTTTCAGAAGCACTACCAAGCGATCGAGGTCCGTTTTTTAGGGATGCTGGAAAAGAAAATGGAGAAAACCATGATGGGTTAAATTCGTCATATAGGTTTCTGGGCTTTAGGGTTTAGGGTTTAGGGATCTCTGGATGACCTGCTATTTGGGCTTGCCCAATATTGTGGAATAAGGGCCATATTATAGGAAACTACCATCTTGCTTTTGTGGGAGGATCTGCTGATGGATGCCTTCTGCCGGAGGAGCTGCCCCAAAGGTTCATCTCAGCTTTGGTGAAGGTACTGTTCTCGCCTCTGAGGCAGATCTCCTTGATTGTCGATCTTGCATCCTTGCATCTTCCACTTACCCAGTTCTTGGAGCAGCACCAGGCTCCTGACATTGCTGTGAGGTGGAACAACAAGCGGCTTGCGTATCTAGCACGCCATGGCATGTACCCAGCATACGCAGCATTGGTTCAATGAGTGTTCAATGCCGGCCGGAGATCCCCCGTGCCATGCAGGACCGTTTGCTTTGTTTATTTGCGTACCACATGTGGCACGTCAGTGAGATGGCTAAGCTCAGGAGGAGCTGAACAAGCTGCAGCGGCATCAGGCCACATTGGAAAGGCATCTCCAATCCCTGGACGCTGTGGAGGACTTTTCCGTCTGCCATGGATTGATATAAGGCTTCCGTGCATGGTGCGATGAATGTTTATCGTATATTTGTCATTCAATGTCTCAAGCTGCTCAATACCAGGAGTTCGGCAATGAGGCAGCTGAGCTTGCCCAAAAGTTAAGGCACATCTTGTCTGACACTGTCTTCCAACTTTCAGCTTCAATTCTTGAGCGGTAGATTCTTTCGCTGCGTGCCAAAGCCGCTGGCACTCGTCCATTCGGTCCTGGCAGCAATGAGGAAACTTTTTTAAAACTTTTCCTAGGCTTTGGAGCGTAGCTGCCCGTGAATGGAAAGCGTAAGTTTCGAGGATGACTAGACTCCTGCTGTTTTTTTCTTTTCGAAAAAGGATGTCACCGGACGCTAAGAATCCCAAAGTATGTAACGCAGCTTGCGTGCAAAGCATGGAGATCCCGGCCTCATGAGAGTCTACAGTGAAAAGTCGAAGGGATGGTGCTGACATGCGTACGGTGAGGCAAGGCCCGCGTGAAGGCCCGCAGGGCCGAATCGCCGATTCCATCGAGGCATGCACAGAGTGTGGCGTAGCGTTGCATCATGGCAAAGTCCTGGTGAGATCTAGTGAGACGATTTGATGTTGCAGGCACTGACGGCCTTGCTGCGTGAGGACGTCTTGGACTGCCAAAGGCTGCAGGCGAGCCAAGCCACGCATGAGGAGCAGATAAGATGATTTAGTTGAACTGAGTGGTGCGGAAGCTCTTAGTACGATCCTTGTTTGAAGCCATCTGGCAGGCGGCCCAAGCTGTGTCTGCCTTTGAGGCCCACAACTGTGAAGCTGTGAAAGTAGGGCTATAGTTCTTTTGGGGTTATATAGGGGTTATATAGGGATAATGGAAAAGAAAATGGAAACCCTAGGTCCCTTTAAAGGGTTATCTAGGGGCTATATAGTGTGCAACTGGAACCAGCTGTGCAGGAGATCGCGGCGCAATGTGGCCCCGGAGGCCGGTTGGAGCTACAGGCCGGCCCCTAAACCATTCCTACATAACCCTAATATGTCCCAAGATAATTCCATAGCAAAGTAGTTTCCATTTTCTTTTCCATTATCCCAAGATATCCCCAAATATCTCCCTATACATAACCTATACATACATGTTGTGAGTGAAGTGTGCAGGAGCCGACGCTGCCGAAGCTGCAGCTCCGAAGCGGCCAAAGCCAAGAGCACGCACAAAGTGGCGTGGCGTCAACGCTTGCGGACCCTCTCGGTCGTGCGAAAAAACAATGGGGTCCTTGCCTGGTACGTCTGTTCTTACGCTTCAGCCCTGCCTGAAATGCTTGTTCCTACAGGGTCGGGAATGGTTTTGTTGTCGATCTCTCCTTTCAAGAGGCCCAGCTGGACGCCGTACTCCACAAAGCCTGGTTTGCTACAAAGGCGGAGACTTCAGACTTCTGTTGGGAAGCGGCTGCCATCCAGCCTGAAGAAAATTGAGGCATGGACAGAGCTAGTGATGCTCCATTCTGAGGCAGGATGCAAGGTTGCAGGGTTGGCTTGTCAAGTTTGCATAGCTGATAAGTCTTCTGGTTGCTAGATGCACCACAGACGCACAAGAGCATTGAATGGCAGTCACATGAGGGTCACTGGGTTACTCCGAGAGCGGCAAGAGAACGAGCCAACCCATGTGGACAACTAGGACTTCTTTACATGCCTGCGTCCAACATTCGTGCAGGCTTTCGGGAATTCTAAAGAACTTGTTGCCAGGTCGCCGAGTTTCGCTTCAAGTCCTTCTTTCTGAGGATGCAGGTGGCACAGCTTGGCGCTATCTTCTCTCAAGAGATCCCCTGCAGTATCCCACAGTACAAGATGGCTTGAAGCTGCGTGGCTGGGCATTTAGCAGGTGGAAACGGACGCCGCGGTTCTGAAGATCATCCAAGACGGATACTGGCTGTGAGCTTGGTGAGCAACAGTGCTGCAAGGATACACGCCAGCCTTTGCTATGCCGATGAGGTTTGATCTTCACAATCTCGCACAGTTGGATTACGACTTCCAGGACTTTTTTCACCGTCGTTTTGCGGAAGTGCCTTGGCTTCAGTGAGGTAGAAAGGGCCTGCAGAGTGTGGTGACATTGACATCTGCTGCTTATTTAACAGGCTTTGAGACTTCTAGGCTGGAGCTCTGTTGGGCAGGTGTCCTCTGCAGTTCTGCAGTTCATGACCATGTCACAGTCTCAGCCCAGTGGCATAAGTGGTCAGTGGGGGTCCACTGCGAGACCTAGGCCGCACCCCCATTTTGTCCTGCTGCGGGAGCTGTCGTCTCTGGACTTTCCTTGGGAGCGCTTCATGGAGGCACACAGGGTTGCAGCACTAACATGAAGCGAATCAGTTCCATTGCTGTCGTCAGAGAGCTCATCAAAACTCCTCAGGAACATGCAGCCTGCATTCTGCGCTCGAAGGACACGGTCAGTGGTGTTGCATTCTCTAGAAAACGCAAGGGTTGAATAGCCCTGAGATGCACCGGGAGGACCAGGACTATCTTCAGTTTCTGATCTCTCTGGGCAGCTTCGAGGTTGGTTCGAAGGCACGGGATCCGTGGAGCTGGTAATGAGTGTCCTGCACTGCAGCTGACGTTCAAATGCAGGTCTACAGAGTGGTGGAGCAGACATGCAAGCTGTGCGCGGCTGTTGTGAGACTTCTTTGTGGGCACTCTGTGTTCAATGCAACAGAAGTTGCAGGTACCACTCCATGGCCAACACCATGTTCAACTCTTCTACGGCATGGCCATCTGCTGCGCCAAGGGAGGAGGCCTGTTGAAAGATGCGATCTGGACGCAAGCACCACTCAAACCCTTTGATTACAGTATCCTTCAACATGCCATGGCCAGCCCACGTACATTTCGTCCATTTGGGAAGGAAAAGGTGTTGAGATGGTTGAGATGGTGTGAGGTGCTCCAGGCTCCATCGGCTCCGGCTGTTCCGTCGACTCCACTGGTTGTGCTTGCCCGAGGAAAAGTAAGCTCCGCCCTGCTCCGCTGATTTCGTCAGAAGTCGTCCCAGGCCAAGGCCAGCGAGTCCGGCTACGTTGCTGGCTTGGCCGGCACCGCTGATGGCTCGGGGGCTGATGGCTCGGGCGCTGCTAGCAGCTGCCCGGCTGGGTGTGACGCTGTTTCGAGCTCTGCGTGTCTCGCTGGCATTCGCTTGCGTTGGTTTTTTGAGATACTCGTGGCACGTAGAATGTAGAGAAATGTGTAGCAAGCGCGAAGCAAAGGCCGCCTGTGCCCGGAACGCCAACTTTTCAAGGCAAGCCGGTGTACATGTGCTGTGTCTTTTCGTTATTCGTTTTGCAGCTGATTCAGTTGCTGCTGACGCGATCTTGGACGAGGGCATTGCGTCTGAGGGGCCATCTGGTCCAAAGGCGCACGACCGCTTGTCCATGAGCTTGTGGCCATGGTTTGCGATGGTCTCCAGGCCAACTCAGCGCCTGAGCGTGCCAAGGAGCTGGCTAGGCATTGCTTTCTGTGTGCAGACGGTTTAAAGAGTGTTGGCTTTGGCAGTGTTATGTCAGGCTGGCGTGCGAGAGGAAAGTGGATGCCAAGAAGGCGCTCCCGAATACGGCCGTTCCCACACGGTTCTAAGTCTTACAATGACCTGTTGCGCTGTTTCTGCAGGTCATGGCGCTGCTGATCTGTCGCGGCATGTACTGCTGGAACCCTCTCAAGGCGTTTCCAGCATCTAGATGCATGTGCTTGTGACGCATTTCCCATTCTACACCAGCGCTCTCCGAAGGTTTTCTTCTGTGCAGTTTAGGGGGTTTACGCATTGACCGCACGCAAAGCTGGACCAGCAGCTGGACCAGCAAAGAGACGAGAACAAGATCCGCCCCTTTGCTGGAAGGTGATCATGGACGATGCTGATGCCAAGGTGGCCAGCTGCGATCAGCCACGAGTTGGGACATACTCATAGTACCTGAATGCCAGTACGGGAGAATCTAATGGAAAAGAACAAAGAAAATCAAACGGCAGCTGGGGTTATAAAGGCAAGCTGACTCGCAATCTGCCAATGAAGACTAATGCAGGATGTCAGATCATGGTCACAGATTGAGAGTGTCCTGTTCTGCCCTCGGTTGAAGAGTGCCAGTCCACCATGTAACTGCAGCAAGGGCTCGTGGTGACTAAGGAGCTTCCTAGATGCCAAGGATGAGGCGCTTGCTGTGCATTTGCAATTTGGGGCTCTGCATTTTGACTGATGGCAGGGGCCTGGACCAATGCTGAGCCAGCTCCCAATCCTTCAAAGCCACTGCTAAGCTGACAACGGTGCAGTCTAGTATGACTTCAGGTCTGCAGGCAGCACAAGGCCTACAAGCAGCTGGGGCAGCCCAGCTACACCCAACGCAGCCAACGCAGCCACCAGCAAACGCAGCCGCAAACCCGCAGCCACAGCTGCAGACTTTGGCGCAGCTGCAATCTCTGTTGCAATTCCAGCAGATCTACCAAGCATCGCCGTGGCAACAGCAGCAGGTTTGCAGCTTGTTGTTGCTTCCTGTGTTGCTGCTTCTCTGCTGATTGCTGCTGCGTCTGCAGATGGTGATCCAGATCGTTTGCCTCACGCAGAGAGCAGAGGAACATGTCTTTGACAAGAAGATCGAGGCCGGTCATGAGTTGGAGCTTCCTCACTGAAGCTGCGTCACCTGGTCAGTTCTTTTGGCGTGGCATTCTGGACAGTGTGCTACCCTTGGAGAGGAGGCTGGATGTCTGCAGGTGTTGTCGTACGCATGCTTCGGTGTTGTTCGGCAAGGCCTGACTAGCTCTTGCAGACGAGCTCTGCTCGCTTCCATCCGAAAGCCGCGTGACTCGCGCAATCAGATCTTTGTAGCTGTCAGTACAGTGACACAGTCTCACGAGATCCCAGATCGTCAGCTTTCGGGGGTGCAATGCGGTGAGCATGATGCTGATGCCGGACTAAGCTGCAATGGTGCGGAGATGCGCGACGGATGCAATAGGTCGAGGATGTTGAGCACATGCAGCAGTTCGCCATTTTGGCACAAGCTTCGGAGTTGATAGGGAGACTCACACTAGCTTTTCTTTCAAGTTTGAATCGTACAGCTCAGATAGACGGTTGACCATGTGATAGAAGTCTTTGGCAATGAACTCGCTTCGAGCGGAGATGGACCAAATCCTGACGGACCGAGCCCGCGAGCGCCTGCGGTGGATGAGGCCCGTGTCGTCTTCAATTCACTGTGCCAGGAGACCCGGCAAGAAGCCATCGTGGAAACCTTGAAGGCCACCTGCACTTGCAAATGGTGGGAAGCTCAGTGGAGGGCCCTGGTAGGCTTGGCGTGAGGAGTCGACTCGGCCAAGGGAAGGCCGATGTTGAAACGCGTGCCTTCGCTTCACTTGGCACTCGTGTGGTGATGTGTGGTGCATGTGGTGCTAGGTGTGCAGCTGCTGGAGCGCATGGTTGCAGCAGGCAATAGCTTTGCCAAGCATTGAGCTGTGCAAGAGGCTGTGTGGCAAGGCACTGAATCGCAGCACTTCGACTGGCCATGTCTTGGCCTGGACGTGGCAAAGCCCCAGTCCCCTCTGCTTGGAGCCTGGCGGGGAAGCAGATTGTGCAACGGGCATGGGACGGATGGGGCGGAGCGCCAAGGTCTGCAGTGCTGAAGGCGGTCGACCAAATGGCTCCTCACCGCAGGCCAGCTTGGGTCGGTCATTGTTGAGATCAACGGAACATGCTTGAGACCGATTGTCTTGGGGGATGCAAGCAACAAATTTGTCTGCAGGTCTCGATTGCTGGAAGTATCCGCAGCGACTGCATCGCGTGGGAGCAGCGAGAAAAAAGTCACCTTTCGCGAGATCGTTGCATGGTCACATCATAATATGTCACAGCAAGTGCAACATGCGCAACACATTTCATCCTGTTTGGCTCGAGCTTCACGGCGCGCCGCCCGATTTGGGGTCAAGGCTCGGGATCACGCACTGGCAATTGCTTTCAGACTTTGGGTGACTGCTGAGGCGCCTCCTCTTTGCTTTCTTCAAGTGTTCAAAAGCGTTTCAAATGTTCAAGCTGGAGCCTTGAAATTGCCGCAGAGTTGCCTGTTCTGTTCCCGACTTGCTGCTTAAGGTTCCTGACATGTGTGTTTGTGGCTCTGGGATCTGCATTCCCAGAGGACAATAATAGATTGGTTCCATGTCCACAGCAGCTCCAGAACGCGTGCTCTAGCATGTGTGCTACAGCAGGACCACGCTCTTGCACGAGACGTGCTCCTAGCCACGCTTGACATGCAGCCCCCCACCCCTGCAACCTGCAACCTACAACCTACAACCTATGCCAGGATGAGTGTTCTTCGGACAGGACGTGCTCAGTCCAGGCATGCAGTCTGCTTATCGATCTGCTTTCCCAAGTGAGCTGCTTGGGCCCTGGAGGCACTGCAAATGCGACACTCCAAAAGAAGCCAGTCGCAGGAGGACATGGATGAGGAGGCCCTTCTGCTGCAAGCGCGCCTTCAGATTCCACATCCATTCTTTAATCTGCAGCAGGATGTCTGCAGCGGTGCTGCAGAGCTCCCCTCTTCAGATGACCTATGCTACACGGGATCTTTTTTGGTGGAGAAGTTTTTCGTCAAGATGACAAAGCAGACAGCGACCAGCGGCACTGTCGATCTTCAAGACTCTTGCCTGCAAGCAGATGCGGCGTCGTTCTTGGTTTGTGCAGCTCATCAGCTCATCCAAGATGTCTCTGAAGCCACTGAGGCAGTCGGGCCCAAAACCACAACATGCAACGGAGCGCACTTCCAGCAATCTGGATCAGATATTACTGTGGAGGACACCACGAACTGCGGTCTGGTGCCGGGCACAGACTACACAGTCAAGTACTGTTCCACACAAGACGAGATTGTAGTGCACATGCTGAAGCCTATGGATGTCAGCGTGGTTTTGAGCCGCACTCCCTGTGCGGAAGCTCAGCCCAACATGCAGGCCAGGTGGGCACTGGCATGACTTCGTGCGGAGCAACAGCATTTGAGTAGGTGTACTGTACTTGCATGAGGGCTCCCAGTTCAAATTCCGACTTGCTTCCTCTGCTACACGCCATGTGTAATCCTTCAGGCATTTTTCAACTGTAGCGTGCTATGGTACTGCCGATCCATACATGATATTGCATGTTTGCAGCTTGAAGTGTGCTACATGTGTGACGCGGCATCTCGGTCGTCTAGAGAACACAGATTGGCCGTTTGCAGGCGCTCGTCCAAGAGCAGGCCGTCGCTGAGTCAGACAGGGGCTGCAGCGGATATGGTACCTTCCCTCGTGGAGGGATTTGCTACTCTGGGGCTTTCTTGGTGGAGTCCTTGT
>CAJNIZ010005066.1:5953-20029 GCA_905231905.1 Symbiodinium pilosum | reverse complement strand
AAATTGCGGAAACCTAGGGGTCTGGCCCACCCCGACGCTAAACCCTATGCATGTGGATAGTTCCTAAAAATCACGGGCCCTTTTGATTGCAGATTATATTACGGCACCTAATATTTAGGGGTACCAAAAATGGGACCCCAATTTTGGGAAGTACCCATGTATGTCCCACAGTGCAGCCTGTAGCGGCGAAGTCTGCTCAAGACTGTTCGTGCTGATGCTGAGCGGCAGGTTTTCCTGGGACCCGGGCTAAGTGACTAATGCAGCGGTCTGCTTAATTACAAAGGGGATCAGGGATGGGTTTTACTACGGTCATGCAAATGTGAATACTGCTAGTCGTTCAGGCGTCTGCGGTAGTTTCTGCGGTCAACCTTTGACTGAATGGGAAGCCCTGAATATGTAAGAACCACAACGGAGTACACACGCCCCGAGCTCGAACCCAAAACCTTCAACGCCGTAACCCGGCGCGAGTCAATCTAAATTTGGAGGCTTCTGAAACATGCAGTTCTGTGGCACCTAGGGTTCAAATGAGGAGCTCATGTGCGTAGTGATTCGGATGTTTAACACGTGCCGCTGCTTTTCAACACCCCCCAAAAGCCTCCTTCCCATTCGCCAGTTTGAGGCTACAATCCTATCCCCGTAATGTTAATCCCCCATCCCCTGATAAGAAGTTTTTTATTAGTACATGACAGTACTGTATTCCGGACATTTTTTGTTACTGGGCTGGGAGGGCCATTGTTATTGAGAGGAGGGATTAAAGCGTGCCCATCTTCTGAGAACCTGCTTGAAGCTTCGCGCCCCCGAGGGCGCAGGCATGCTGACGCATCCTTGAACGATCGTCACCGTCATCCTCTCCACTGCCATGTATACCCCTTAACAAACCCTATGGTGGTCCCCTGTATAATCCCCCATAGAACAATAGCTACATATATGACATTAGCATAACAGCAATCACCATGGTCAGCCCTGTGGGTATCGTCAAATTACAGGCGTACCGAAAGTTGCCGAATGCCAGCGGAGCATCTGCGTGCTGCACGCGCGACACCAACCTCTGGCGGACAGGCTCGGGGTATGAGAACCACAAGTGTGCACAGCGCCGCATGGTAGTGTATTTTGCCACATGTGTGGTTCTTCTTGGCAGACCTGCGTAAAATAATTCAGGGCTTTGGGAAAAGCGAGCATTGCCATGTTTTGATTTGAGGCACCCAACGGAAATTCGCCAGTTGCAGAAAAAGCTGCGTGCCTTTGGACCAGTCATCTTAAACAGTGGTGCTGTGGCACAAGGATTTGCAAGGAGCCTAAACAAGAGGTCGCAGAGAGGATCCTCCTGCTCCATAAGCTTGCACCCGGCGCTTAAGTCCAAAGTTCTTGAAGTGATACAGGGGCCGAAGTAAGCGCCAATTTTCGTTTGAGGTCTGTTTGAAGTACTCTGTACCATAATTCTACCATAACATTGGCAATCATCCCATCCTTGTAGTTCTTGTCCTATTTGATTCTCAATTGTACCCCCAAATCGTATGTGTATACATATCTCTCTCTATATATATATATATATGACCCCCATATCAGCCCAAACAAGCTGGGTAATGATTTAGGCGGCGGCTATCTTTAGCGGGTACGAGAACACCCATGCCGTGAAGCTACAAGAGTCGCAGCGGCACCATTTGAGCTACAGTCAATTGTCTTTATAGGGTTTAGGTCTCCCCTGTAAGTAATGGACATGGGTTTCTGGTCAGGGACTATATTAGAGGCTAGACTAAACTATAAGAAGCAGCCTTGATGGCGACTTGGTAAAATTAATATTGACACTAGCTCATATGGTACATTGGGCTTGACGTCTTCTCAATAAGGAACAAGGGAATGGACATCTCTAAAGTGAAAAAGATCCCGTGCTTGATCTGGAAGGATTTGCTCAGACTCTCATTCCTAAGACTTCATTTGGGGTTCTGCGGAGCTTGGGATTTGGTCACCTTCATTACTGCCCTTCAATCCGCATCTCATCTATTCCTTCACTGCGTCCTTTGTGTATACAGTCGCAAAACAAGCTCGCTGATCAGTGGTTCCAACTGACAAGCCCAAGTATAGCCATTACCACCACCCCTTGCACCGCCACCACACCAACCGACACCCACAACCTAAACCCTAAACCCTAAACAAAGTCAGTCCCACACCCCAGGAGGCAAAAATCACTCGAATATACGCACTCGTGATATTCTTGAGGAACCCTCTCTACGTTCAACATAACCATACTAAAAAGATTTTATTCCAATATAATATTGAAGCCCTGCAGCCCTACGCCAATGGCATTGAAGTTGCTGAATCAACTTAGAATGCTGCTTGCGTTGTATTTCTGATCGCTGTGCTTGCTTTGCCATACAGCTGCAGTCATTGTTTTCCGCAGCTTTTCCGCTCTTTTCTACCGTGTGCTGCAGAGCGTTTCAAGAAAGCCTGCTTCATCCTCCTAGCTGTTGTCACTTCTGGAGCGTCCTATAACAACAACAGGACCAAAGGCGACCTCTACATACTACGTACACACAGACAGATATACCTATGCACGTTCGTACGTGGATGAATTCACACAACCAGCAACAACAATGAGAACAATCCTCAATGAGAAGACCTCCCGAACAAGCAACAGGGACGGCATGACCCTTTCCCATTGCCAGCAGTATTCCCTACATGTTAAACATAGGTACCTATATACATACATATGCATGGACTTTATATATATATATATACAAACACCTAAACCTAAACCAGAATGTGTGAGGCATCCGAGCAACTGCAAGGTAGCCAAGGTCTCAACGGCGTAGCTTTTTGCCTGCCGGAGATTGCCGATCCACACCTCTGGGTTTCAAAGGCTGTCACGGGTTGCTGGGCTACAATGAATAGTTGTTTCCATTATCTTTTCCATTCTCCCTCTATTCCCTACAGATTCCCTTAATACTCCTATGTAACCCCCAATCCCTTAAGTCTGCTCTGGGTATTGGGATTGGGGAGGAAATTACGAATTTGAGACTAACTCTGGACCGACCTGGACTGTAGGAGGAATGTCCAGCAAACCTTGTCCACCTCTGCTTTTGCAAGCTCCTTGCTTAAGCCCTGATTCCCAGACCGTCTGCTTAGGTCCTGCTGCAACTGGGGATACTTCATCTATCTCATAGAGTCTGCTGTCTCATACCCGATGCTCCTTGGCTCCTTGTTGGAGGTCCCACTCACGATCCCGCTTGGCTAGGTACGAGTCGATGGGTTGTGTGATTGTCCGCTTCCCCAGACTCGGCTGACAACTGGCCAAGGCGCTGTCTTCGTGTTGCCCCCAAGTGACCTCCGCTTGAACAAAGTCTCTGGGACTAGGCTTAGCAAGACCAGTGTATCTGAATCCCTCCCGTACTGCTAAACACTCCCCTACCCTCCAACCAAAAAAGATCAGCATAGTTCCAGATCTGGAATCTGTATCACTAGGTGGTTGTTGGTGAGGGGGTTTGTTTGGGGAGCAGCGTCGGGCGTTTGTTGGAGGAGCTGGACGACCCTGAAACTGTAATCCCCCTTCAGGGTCATATTAGAACAGAAAAGAACCAGAATTCCTACGGCGACTACAGAAACCCTCAGCCCTAAACCCTAAACGCCTTGGGACCCCAACACAAACAGTATCTCTACAACTCTGAGTGCTCGGGAAGGGTTTAGGGCTGAAGGTTTAGTTTATGACCTGGATCAATGTTAGAGATCTAGAGTTTTGGGATTTAGGGTTTAAAAAGGGAACATGGAAAAGAATGGAAACTACAGGGATTATAGGGGGAATATAGGGGTGATAGAGTTTAGGGTTTACTGTCTAGGGTTTAGGGTTTGGATCAATGTTCAGGATCCTGTATCCTTTTTGGGGTAAGGGAGTCCTTATAGTTATGTAAAACGCATCCTTTTATCTTCCTAGAGTAATGTGGGCTAAGATGAGCCCCTCCTCCACATATCCACGCCCGAATGAACCCCCCATACCCTAATTATGAATGCTCCCTCCATGAAATGACTGCAGGATAAGTTGGAGCTGTATTCATTATTAGGGGTGATTATTAAATCGGGTGAGGTGATCATATTCCATTTCAGGGCGTACACTCTAACCCAAGACTAGAAGTCAAAGAAGTACGCATAAGCCTCTTGGTACTGTGGAAGCCTGAATCATTACCATGTTATTCGAATTATGTAGGTGTAGGCCCTACATTCACTCCCTCACATACGCCTAAACCCCAAACCCTAAACCGTTTCCATTCCGTTTTCCATTTTCTTTTCCATTTGATGATTCTCCAGCATCCCACACCCTAGCCCCTAAACAGGGTTTAGGGTTTAAGGTTTTAGAGTTTAGGACTACATATCCCTGTGACACCTTTAAAGTCACCTAACGGTATCCCTACTCTAAGCCCCGAACTTTCAAGGTGTGAACCCTATTCTAAGTACTCAGTAGGCCTGTTTCCATTTCATGTTCATGTTTCTTTCCATTTGATTCTCCATTATTGGGGCTATATTTCCCTATCTTCCATGTATCCCTTTGTGCCCCTACAGTACCCCCTGCTTGCCACAAAGATGCTCACGCAATAGTTGCGTGAGGCAAGAATTCCTCAGCCGGCAGAAGCTTCGTAGGGGTTGCAGAACGGTGTAGGGCTCAGGATTTAGGGCGGGGGATGCGGGGTTAAGGGTTAAGGGTTTAGGGTTTAGACAAGAGGCGAGCTGTATGGCCCCAATTGACCCTATGTAGGGTTCAACATGGGGATTGTCTCCCTTAGGTAATGTGTAGCATATTGTCATACAGTCCTTTTTCAAAGGTCCCAACCCAACTGGCGATTGTCGGAGTTTGGGGGCTGTGACGTATTAAAACCCCACCCCCTATTGTTGAGCATTCCCGCTGTGGCGTATTGTAAAATAAAATACAAGGAACTAGAACGCCCCAGGCGGAACAAAGCTTGCCAACTGAGCTTGTGAGCGATGCCAAGCGCAACAAAATCATGCGAAGCTCTCCAAACGGGAAACGGGCCCCTAATGAGCACATATCGAACTGAGCCTGGGACAGCCCTCCCCCAATACCACCAAAACGGAACTCATTAATTAGCTCCTTTCCGTTCACAATACTCTAGTTATGTGTGTATATATATATATAAGAGCGGCTGATCATTGTTCGCGAAATATATTTCTCCTACGGAATGGGGAGCCCTAAGCCCTAAACCCTCTATGTCCCTATATACTCCCATATACCGCACTGTAAGGAATAGAAGTACCTTCCCCCATATTTCCCTAGGTATCCGCATCGATCCCGATGTGAGAAGCCTCTTCCTCATTCGCTCCGTAGGTTGGGGTTAGAAAAGCAAATGGAATCATCCACATTATCACAAATTGAGGGTTAGGGTTTAGGTCTCTGGGGCTGCTCATGCCGCTAACTGGGTTTCTGCATGGCTTACAGGAGATCAAAAGAAAACTTACTAACACCCCTTGCCCCTCCAAGTAGCGCCTTTCCAATAACATCCGTGGCAATTTCGGACAGGAATTGCCTCCCTCAATCCCCACATAGGCTAAGATGTCATGAAATCGATGAGCCCAAACTCCCAATTTTGTGTTGCTCCTTTCATGCTAGGACACCCAGCCACAAGAAGACTCTAGTTTTCAAGACTCCTGATTTGCTGGGGCTGAAGACAGGACACCGGTATGGCACGTGGGGGCTGGGCGGCGAAAGAGCAGAGACCACCTCCCACGTAGAAACCGATGGCTTAGGGATTGGCCTCATGTGTCCAAACTTGATAAGCATATACTTCCCCAAAGCCTGTACTACAAATGATTGCCCAAATCTCAAGTACCTGATTCTTGAAATTATTGGGTACTTGGACCCTTGCGGGGAGGCCTTGGGCTAACAGCGCTTCGGGTTCAAGGAGTCTGCAAATTCTCTTGCTTCATGCTACGTGATTGAATATCAGATGTTGTAGGCTTCTGTGCTTTGTGAATCGCGAATTTTACACTACGAAATTGGCAGTTGCAACAAAGCCGTGCCCTCTTGAAGTTGTGTGAATTTAGCTGCTGATACTGCTGCTGCGAAATCACAAGCTCACCGACTTGTGCTTTGCAAAAGCAGTCTCGCCGTCCGGCTGTGTCTGCTGCACACATGAGGAAAACAGACCCCCAACACCACAAGACTTTACTATTGTTACTATTCCTGTCATTCCTATTACTATTGTTCTTACAACTATTGCTATCATTTTTGTAGAAGACTGTAACATAATGATGTAATAACGTACTCTAGTAAGGGTTTGGGGTTTGGGATTTAGGTTTTGGGTTCTACGACCCCCCCCCCCCCCGGCCCCGTCCACGTCCATTCCCTCAGACTTAAGGCCCCATGAAAGCTTATTTCAATTTCATGTGTGAAGGGTAATAAGGGGGTGTAGTATGGAACTTCAGAATATGGAGCTTTCTTGTTCTTTTGCGGGAAGGGAAAAGCAGGATCCCTGTTGTCAGGACTAGCCTCCTGACTTGTGGCCCTTAATCCCTGAAATTTGTACACCCACTAAACCATCCTCATTTGTTTTAACCGTAACCAACCCTAATCAGGACCCCGGGAATACTTTCATGGCCAAGCGGCATCGCTTAGAGCACCGAGCACCTTGCCTTTGTGAAATGTTTGCGGCAGGCTGCAGATGCGTCTACAAAGCGGAGAGAAGTTTTGAACACGCTCTTGGCTGGGGGAGCTCCTTGCAATGTGCGTAATACAGGGCCTTGAGAAATTCAGCATCATCTTGAAGTCGATTTGACGTACCTTATACAATAAATAGACGGGGAACCTAGAATCACGATGTTTCGGCCTTCAGGCCCCACTATATTTCTTGCGGTCCTCGGGCTTGGATTTCAGTATCTCTCAAATCAGATTGGTGCGAAGAGCTGCTGGACCTGGACCAAGATTTGCCAAGCTTGACTCGGGGTTATGTGATCTACGGTGAATATTTCTCCATATCATGAATGGACATGAGTACCTTGTTATAAGGACTTTATTAGGGGATTAAACAGGCCGTCTCACAGTAGCTTTGCAAACCCTGAACCCTAGACCGTAAATGACGTGAAATCAAGCCAACTTGGGATTTCCATATGAGCCATAGCCTTTACTCCTAGTATCCCCCTAGGTGTATCCTCCTTAATAACCCCTACAGTAGTCCCTTGTATAATCACCTATAAAACCCCCTGTAAGAAGTTTCGACTATAGCTTACATGAAATCAAGCCAACTTGGGGTTTCTATATGAACCACCTACTGGCTTGCTATTAAGAAACTTAAATTAAGCTACTAATGGGTATATAAAGTAGATAGTATGGTTACTCCAAAATAGTAATTTAAATTAAGTTCCTTAACAGAAGCCCAGCCTATTTCGGAGCGGAAGCTAAACCATTCCTCGCGTCCACGTGAGGGTCTCAGGAAACTGCTGTGCGTACAAGGTTTAGGGTGTAGGGTTAGGGTCTAGCACGCTGGGCCACTCCAGAGATATCTTGGGGATCAAATACATATTTAGATGAACAAATGCTTGCGTATGTATGTATCTGACACAGACGAGTCTGTGCCTATGTAAATGGAGCTTTCAAAGATGTGGGATGCTTCTGGGCGCAGATCTCTAAAATAAGAATTCTAGAAAAATGGGGGGGGGGTATGTCAGGATCTCCCTATTTACGGAAACAACTAATCCTAAACCCTAGAACCCTAAGAACCTAAACCCTAAAACCCTGAACAACACGGACTTGGAAGGCTGCCGGCGCACTCAACAGCAGTGACTTCATGCACGGGTAAGGGCACATGGCTTGCAAACCCTACCTGGACCCTCCAATGTAGTTCCTTTTTGGGTTTGGTGTGGTTTTGTTGGTTGGGATTCTTATTAGGACCACCCAAAAGGTACTACATTGGCAGGTCTAGGTAAACCCTGTTAAAACCCTAAAGGTAAAGTATGGGTCTTTGTTGGGGCAAGCCGCCGACGTAGCGGGAGGCACTCATCTGATAGATGTCGGATGCCTCAAGGCCCAGGGAGTTTAGGGTTTCGAGCATAGGGTTTCAGGTTTAGAGTCTTGGGGTCTTGGTCTAGGGCTTAGGTCCTGCGTTCTAGGTAGGTTTTGGGGAATGGAGGAACGGGCAGAATAAATGTAAATTTGTATGTTATTTAGGGTTTAGTAGTAAATGAGGGAATAAATGACACCCTGTAAGAGTCCCCGTGCTGCATTCCCCCATTCCGTACTGAGACTGACACTGGGTTCCTGGGGAACAGTCACCTCTTGCTGATAGAGTCTTCACGGGGGGGGCTGGCATCCTTTCCCAATACAAAGCCTAAGGCTACACCCTAAACCGTTCATGAAGGAAGTCCTACCATGAAGCCCCACTTCCCTGAAACCTCATCATGAAGCGCTTCCCTTGCATGATATCATCATGATATCTCCCTAAACTTAGTGGTGATACCGGTAAGTGTCGTTACACTACATGATGTTACATGAGACTACCTGCCTACAACTTGGGCTTTTCCCTACTTATCCCCGAACCTCCATGCAACCTAATTGATTCAGAGTTCCAACTTGGACCGGCGATGAGAGCCAGTGCAATCTACCAAAGTCAGCTTTCCTCAGCGGCAGCTACTTGGAGGGTCGGGCGTGCTTACAGAAATGGGTTAACATTGGGGAAAAGTGGGTTTATCATGTGGCTTCAAGGGGTGCATAAGGAAAAATCCTCCAGTCAACAGAGGGATCCTAGTACGGTTTAAGGTGTATACAAACATACGTATTTATGTATATATATATATACACATCTATGTTTTCCTCGACGAAGGTATATTGAGCTCTCTGGGCATAAGGGTTAAGGAATTTCGTGGTTCGGGAGATTCACAGTTCAACAGTCTATATACAGAGCTTTAGATTTTAGGCTCGGGTGGTAGAGAGAGGTAGAGGGTCGATAAACGTAGGAGTGCACGGTTCTGGCTTTCAGGAGGCTTGGGAGCAATGAGCAGGTTCCAGCAATTAGGCCCCAGTTGGGCAGTCCCCCCAATAAGGTTGCAGTGTACTGGAATCTATGCTTGGGGCCCCTTGTTTACTGACGCAGAAATGTGTACGCAAGCTTTGAAAGAATTAGAGTTCAGGGATTGCGCAAAAAGGTGTAACACTTGGCCAAGGGAGCCTATCAGCATTTGCCGTGGCGAATACAAATTCCTGTCTGCTGCAAAACTTGGTTAGCAACACGTCACGATGCCTTGCTATTCTTGGTAGTGTGACAACAAAGCCAGCCCACACAGGTACTGAACAAACCTTGCCAAACCTCTGCTACAACTCTACAGATGAGAGAAGAGGCCAACTCAGCTTGCGCGAGCCGTATCACGGACTAACAGGGGCAACGAGCTGAAAATGGATGGGTACTTCACGGTGCCTGCGGATCCGGGAATAGGGGGCCGCAATATTGACCCCGAATACTATGTTCCTTATTATGGGGCCTCTCAAACAAGGGGCTCCTATTTTATGAAAACCATCTTTTGAAAAGTCCACTACTCATCCAACAGTGATCCAGGTCACTTGAGCAGGGTTGTCCACGCCCATTGCAGGACCGAATGGTCAACCGGAGAACCGTGAAGCTGTTGTGGGTGTCCACGCTGCCGTTGCCTCCATCTAATACTCTCCCGCTCAATAGGATTATGTGGCAATACATCGTGAGATGTAAATTGAGAGAATACAGGGTTTAGTGTTTGGAGTCCGCAACTTCCAAGAATAGACACCCCCACACCCCTAATCATGAATATTGATCCCTCATATTGCGGTACCGTATTGGGTGCATTATTGTGTTATCAGGGAGTGGGGAGCTCGCACTAAAGGGAGGGGACTGCTCGGAAACACCAACTACTTAGTGGGTAGAATGCTGGAGAACCCTGAGACCCCCAAACCCTGAACCCTAAACTGGAAAACCTAATCAAAATTAAAATGGAGATTCTAGTTGAAAGGCATATGAAGCAACTACAAGTTGAAATATGACAGGGTCTAGGGCTTCAGGGTTTAGGGCAGTAGAACTCTAGGTATGACCCACTTGCTACCATCTCGGAGGGTTTAAGGCTATTGTTCGGATATTAATTATTTGTAGTTTCCCTACATAGGTGGGGCCCCAGTATAGACCCCAAAAAACTATAATCCTTGTTATAAGGACCCCACAAACGGTGCCCCTAATTTTAGGAAACTAAGTACAGTTTAAATAGGTTATGATTACCCTGAACCTCCCCCCTCTAGGGCGCGCCAGCGGGTTTCTCGCAAGAAAAGAGCCCTGCAGAATCCTAAGCCCTAAAGGTTTAGGGATTTGGGTTTAAGGGTTTAGGGTTAAGGGTTTAAGGTTTAATCCACACCCTAAACCAGCAAAGAGCCCTGCTAAATGAGGGTATATGGAGATATAGGCTGTAGTTGTAGGCAGCGTAGGGATGAACACTGAGGATTTCCGAAAAGCGGGTTTCCCTTCTTGGAGCTCTGACAATGGCCACCCTACTACCTAGCATATGCGAGCAAAATCGAATTTAGATGACCCTCTTTTGGTAGATGTTACCTGTTCATACTGTGCTCAGGAGCCAAGAATCCAAGTCTGAGCAAGGCTTGATTGAAACAGATAGCTGGAGTTGAGTGCATCTATGCATCGAACTCAATTTGCTAGTTCAATTTCATAAGCCAGAGGACCTATTCGACCCAACCCTAAAACCCGACACCCCACCCAAACCCTCTGGTGCAAACCCAGTGACAAGGATTAGCAGAACTCTGAGAAAGGCCACGAATGAATAGCCTTTCCAGCTCCTGGCTTTTTGGGGGTTAAGGGCTTAGGGTCCAAGACCCGATTTGGGACCTTTCTTAGGGACTCCTACATTCTGCAGCGCTCTTTAGGGGTAGCATGGGCATTATCTGGCGACATTGCCTGGCTGGATCGGGGGGGTATAAAAGCACTCTATAACAGTTATGTAAAGTATTGGGATCTTGAGGGCCCTTCTAGGTCTGTAAAGAATACCCTAAACCCTAAACCGCCCACTCTGAGTCCTAGTGCCTACGAGTAGTACTAATAGCACGACCTTTGGCCTGCTTGGATCCCTAGCGACAATAGACATGGTTCATAGGGAGCAAGCTGTGGCAGCCTAAGGGTAATTCAGGATCTAGGCTGCAAGCTGTCACTCTTGGGGGTAATACAGAGATGATAGGGTGTTCAGGGTTTAAGAAATTGAGTTTCAATATTCCAAATGTAGGTGCTGTTGATAAACTTCGAGCCCCAGGGTTATCATAGGAGCCCTAAACCCTAAACCCTGGGCCACAGGAAAGGCCTTGGGCAGTGCTGGCAATGACCAGCGCTGCAACGTTTGCGGTTGGTGGGAATGAAGATTAATGATAAGGTCCAGGGTCTGCTAGGAGTTAGGCAATCCTCTCCCATAATATGAAACATCCCCCCACCCTGATGTTAAACATATGGTGGACAACCTACTTATTATCATTGGGAGGTGAGGGGTCTTTGATGGCAAGGGGCAGGATGAGGGCACCATCAGCCAACGTCAGTACATGATTCGTCCCCCGCTTACTCTTTATAGTACCTACCGAAGCCCCAGCTCGAAGTCTGGCAGAGATAGGATGCTGGTTCCCTTCCCAGCCGGCTCTACCTCTACTAATGGCACTCTGCAGCCTTGAGCTCCACAACTCGTTGGGATGTGGTGTTTGTGGTCTGCGCATTTAAGCTTTGAAAGTTTAAGCTGTGATGGCTTAGGGGCTTGGACGGCTTGGAATCCGAAGGTGTGAAGATATCACCGAGGCTTCCCAAAACGAGGAAAGGCGGACGCCCGACATGCGACCATGACACTGGCCTTAGCCCTGGAGTTAGTCAGAAATGCCTCTGCTCTGATTTCCTGGTCGTCCTATACTCCACCTGAAGTAGGTAGAATGTGGGGATTTTGGGAATCTTATTATGATAAACTGAAAGTCGTATTCTATCTACTTAAAGGGGGACTATACCCCATGGGTCGCCATGCCAAGCCATTGAAGATCATATCGCTTTGCACGTTTCCAGACAGATCTTCAAACGCCGCCTGACCGGCGAGTTCCCAAAACAGCCCTTTTTCAGAAATGCAGGCAACGCATGCCCTTCTGGCCTTTTTGCTTTCTGCTTCTTTGCGAAGGCAAATTTCAGGAGGGGCTGCATAAAGATATGGATCATTTCACCTGTCACTGAGCACGGGCCTGATCAAGGGATTATGCTCTGGGCCTGTCCGAAGCTCCTGAAAGATCCACTTAGCGCAGCTTCCCGCCAGAAACTGCCAACAAACTTGGTTTGGTCTTTTAAACTTCTTGAACAAGAAGAAGGGTTTCCAAAAACAGGGTTTCCATTTTCTCTACTCTAAAATGTGTGCATCCTTTTTTATCCTGAAAAACTGGACCCACAATTGCTGGAAACCCTTCCAATAGCAAAGCAGATGGCACGGACATGAAAGTACGCCTTCAAGAAGAGGTCTCGTTTGGGTTGTTTGGGCGCCAGGGTGTACGGTTTAGGGCTTAGGTCCATCCATAATCTTCAATCTTCCAAACACCTTTTGAGACCAGCTGGTGCTGCATCCTGAACCATAAACCCTAAACGCTAAGACCAACCTTACGCCAATCACGTCAACATTGATTTAGGGTTTACTTGCTGGTGGTCACTATTAGGTCGTGAGGAGGAAATGTAAGAATGGAAAAAGGAAATAGAAGCTTTGAGTTGTGTTTATAAAAACAAAAAACAACTCAAAGTTTTTATAAAAACAACTCAAAGCATGCTATTCAACACTTAGGCTTTGCGAATTTAAAGCTTAGGGTACACTTGACGGGGAAAAGTGAGGCAGTGGATCCCTGGAGTACTCCCCATAATAGTAATATTGGGATAATGGAAAAGAAAATGGAAGCTACCATAATGGGTTATATAGGGGTTATATTGGGTAATATAGGGTTTATATAGGGTTCGTCCCTTTAGCCCTTAACCCATCAGGGCCGAGGGTTAGTGAATCCCCGCCCCCTAACGTTGAACCATTAAATATTCCTGTTAAATTGAACGGTATAGTATAACATACTGGGAATCATGAATATTAGGGGGTGGGGTGTTTTATATCAGGGGGAGGGGGCTATTCCCTCCTAAGAAGCAGGGAGAGAAGTCTCAGGGTTTAGGGTTTGGGGCCCTTCTGGGTGCCCTGCGCACAGGAATAATCTGTTGCAGCCACTTGACCCAGCCAGGGAAGAGTCATCAACAAAAACCATGTAATGGACTCCGAAGCCTAAGACTTGTGGGTGGATTCCCAAAGATCTAAGACTTTGATAGCACCCTAGGCTTTCTAGCTTCTCGGCTGTGAATGTTGAGACGTACCGATGTCCTGAATGCCCACTCATGGCAGGCGTGCCCGTTCCTGAGCAGGCTGCGAAACCTGATTTGGATTTATGTATCGCGGTTGGCGAGGGTCACAGGTTGCTAAGTCGCGTAACCATGCTGAAAGTACACGATGAATAAACCGCCAATGGAGGGTGTTCTGTACCTTCAGCACGCTCTGTATTGGGATTTCCGTAGTGGTCTGTAGCAGCTTGCCTCCTCCCAGATCCTCAACATGAACCCTAAGCCCTAGGCCCTATGAACAACACCACATGGGAGTTGCCAGAAAAAAGGGCCCCAATATGGACCCCCAATTTATGAAAGCCCCACATTTTTCAGAAACCAACTACAAAACAGGCCATGAAGTCCAAGCTAACTTCATGTGGCGCTTCCCTTCCAGCTTAGCGGCTGACAAGCTTTCCGGAGCATGACTCTCAACGTTTATGTATATACATAAGTACACAGAAACACACAAGCATAGATATTGGCGCGTGTATATAGATATGATCGAGAGACCTTTAAGGATTATTTGCCGAGTCTATTTCTTTGTCTAATAAATATAGGATTTAAATAGTTTAAATAATTTAAATAGGCTGGATTTAAATTATTTTGGCCCGAATTAAATAATGAAAAAAATTTAAATCCAGCCTATTTAAATTATTTAAATTATTTGGCCTGAATTAAATAATTTACATAATTTAAATGA
>CAJNIZ010005065.1:2792-20175 GCA_905231905.1 Symbiodinium pilosum | reverse complement strand
AAACCCTAAACCCTTAACCCACTCTCATCCCCTCAGGCTCGGAGTCGAAGGGATGCCTTTACATCCTCCAGCGTGCGGTGCCGCTGGAGGAGCCAATGTGGAATTCCAAATTCAGAGTTTGGGGGGTTTAGGGGTTTAAGGGTTTGGGGTTTAGGGTTTAGGGTTTAGGGTTTAGGGTTTGGAATTCAGAGTTTAGGGGGTTTAGGGTTTAGGGTTTAGGGCTTAGGCCTGGGGCACCAGGGCTGAATTAGGGTGTAATCAGGGGGTCAGGGCTTAGGGTTTTGGGGATGCGGCTATAGGCCCGGTAAAATTTTCAAAGTGGAGCATCCTCATTTCCTCAACAGCATGGGACCGCATCAGTACGTGAAGGACAGAACGTTACCCACAGGCCCAGAAAACACCTATTCCATCAAACATTAGAGCCCAAGTGAAACTCTAGACTCTAGACCTTGACCTACATATCATTAAACGCTACAGCGAAAACCCCGACCTACTCCTTCATTAAACCCCCAGCCCTGACATTCTGGCGAGGAGCAGGCAGAGTTCGAACTCCCAGCTGCAGCCGGCTTTAGTGCGGACCAGTCCTCAGTCGTTCTCAGGTAATCCCGACATGTTAGGGTTCAAGGCTTAGTGTTCAGAGTTTAGGGTTAGGCTTTAGGCTTTAGGGTTTAGGGTTTAGGCTTTGGGGTTTAGGCTTTAGGGTTTAGGGTTAGATCACCACGGGCTTCCAGATAGAGCTAGGACAGGCCCTCAGCAAGCCCTTTCTTGTAATTCCTTCCAAAGGGTCCTTCCTACCAGGTCTGTCCTGGTAGGGGATAGCTAGCTACTTTATGTTGGGAAATCAGCTGGAAGGGTGGAGGGTCTTGGGGCCCAGAGATTGGGTTTAGGGGCTTAGGGTTGCGGGTTGAGGATTGGGGATCAAGGGTTCAATTAAGTGCTCCAGAACCAAGGTTTTTGCTGGCTTCAGGTTTTTTGGGGTCAAAGCCCGGAGGTTCAAGGGCTAAGGTTGCATCTTGGATGCACGATGAAGGGCTGCGCCATTGATAAACGCTAAGCCCTTAACCCCTAAACCCGAGGTATGGGGTTCCTGGCAGTAGCCTTCAAACCGCTGTAAGTAGCGCACCTAAATGGGTGCATGAGAAACAGCCATCTCTCACCTCAAACCCTATGTAACCGTGTATACCCCTAAGTCGATGCATCCCCTCTTGCTCGTGATTGTGCCGCAGGTCCTGTAATGCGGCTCATGCCAGTGCATAATCTCTCAGCCTCCTAAACTGTAAACCCCTGCGCCCCGGACCCACCCACCATCGTCTGAATCTACAGTAAACCTTGTACCCTGACCTCCCTCAACCTCATAGTCCCGCACACTTGCCTGGATCATCCTCCAAAATCTTCTGAAGCCCTAGGTTTGGAGTTTGCGACAAGCAGCGGAGCAGCCTGTTCTCCAGGCTTGGGTTCAGTTTCGCCGCAAGATAAACACCTTGAATCCTAAGCGCGATTTAGGCGGTTCATGGGCAGTTAGCAGTTGGGATTTGGGGGTTTGGGTTGATGGTTTAGGGTTTGGGATTTACCAGGTTTAGGGTCTGTGTAGTTCAATTTCAAGGGTATCTTGCGTCTCTTTTGTGTGCGTGAAAGACAAGGAGAAGCGTCTACTGTCCACGTCACATCGTGTACAGGTCGGCGAAAAAAGATGTCTCTCGGCAAACAACCCCCAAACGGTTCGGAAGGTATGATTTCCTCCAAAGCCCTGAGGAAACTGAGGATGATTTCATGGCAAAACATGGGTTGTTCTCAAATTTATGGGCCCCTTTTGGGTATACATTATATTAGGGTTTAGGGTTTAGGGTTTAGGGTATATTTAGGGGTCCCAAAAAGGGGAACTACCCGCATGCTTGGGTTGGCAATCATCATTTTCCCGCTGCCCGACCACCCAAAATTAGGTTTTGATTTCATGGCACGAAGCCGGGGCCAATGGGCCAGCTAACATCCCAGGTCCGGATCCTTATAGGGTTTAGGGGTTAGGGGTTTAAGGTCAGGGTTTAGGGATTTGGGTTTAGGGATTTAGGGTTTAGGGATTTAGGGTCTAGG
Source organism: Symbiodinium pilosum (assembly GCA_905231905.1). NCBI lineage: Eukaryota > Dinophyceae > Suessiales > Symbiodiniaceae > Symbiodinium > Symbiodinium pilosum. The sequence continues at coordinate 18,087 of CAJNIZ010005065.1, read as the reverse complement.
GATTAGAGGCGTGCAGACCCCAGGAACAAAACCCAACTGAAACTCTGAGAGGTCGCAGGGCCCATCTTCCTCTAGACTGCTGCTGCTTCTGCTGGTGAAGTTCTTCCTTGCCTTGGTTAGCACCGAATCAAGGAATGGAAAGGAAGATGGAACGTATTGTATTATTGCGCGGTATAAAGGGACTGCTGCAAGGACCCATCCCTTCATTCCTTGCTGGCTACAGTACGTCAAAGTGGGTCATGATGACGTGGAGTAATTAGATGTTTGGCCGGATTCAACTGGTTTGCACTTTCATGCATGACAAGTCGAAATCCTAGATGAAAACAGTCCTCCGCAATCCAAACCCTAAGCCCTAAACCCTAACCCCTAACCCCTAACCCGGCCCTGAACCCTAAACCCTACACCCTGAACCCTAAACCCTATACTTTCAAGCTTCTCCTCCGCAAGCCAGCCCGCGCCAGCCAGGCTGCAGCGAAGAAGGCAGTCCCAGATGTCAGGGCGTCAGCTCCACCTTCAGGGTTTCAGGTTTAACTTACTGATGTCACGGTTTAGGGTTTAGGGAAAAACGGGGTGTAGGTTGGGTACTGCCCGCACGCAGTAACTTTCTATATTAGGGGTCCTATTAAGGGCTATACATAACCATAGTATAATTATTATCCAACTGTTACTGAGGGGGGGCAGTACCCAAGGTGTAGGGTTTAGGATTTCGGGGTTGGGGTTCAGGGTTGGTAGGCAAAAAAGGAATAGATTTTGTAGAGTTTGATTATGTTCCCTTCTTCCTTACTAAGCCCCAGTAAGTGAAGGGCCAAGTACAAAAGTCTAGGGTCCAGTGTCTAGGGTGTAGGGGGTGAGGCTTGTTCCTTTTGGGGGTTGCGGGCTAGAGTTCTAGGTTTAGGGTTTTGGTATTTGAAGGTTAGGGTTCAGAGGTGGGGGTGAAGCTGAAGGGTTGAGGGTGAGGAAGGGAACTATTTGAGATTCGTATCGAGTTCGTGGGGTAATACTGAATAATACCTCTTGTAATTCCTAGAAGTGAACACACGTGCATCGGTGATCATGTAACAAGGTTCGACGACAGCTTGCATGGGCTTTCTACAGGTACATGTAGGCCGGGTGGGGGTTGTTACGAGAATTTGGGGTTCGATTCCTACCCCATGCCCTTCATCCTAATCCTGACGCCGCAAGATTGAGGCCCAAAACCTGAGACTACAATCCTGAGGCTTTCAAATAAATCTAGGCCTTACAACTGGACTTGCTATGTAATCCTATCCACCTGGTCACCTTAGCCCTGAACCGTATTCTCTGTTGATTGCTGCTTACTTGAATATAGCCCTTCAATTTCTCATATTTCGGAAACCGTAATGGCACTACATTGTGAACATTGATTAGGTGGTTGGGGCGCTAGTATCCCAGCAAGGGGCCAGCCTAGGCCGTTCCACCACACCGCTACGTCCTAATCTCCGGGCCAAAGCGCAGCAACGCGGCGGCAGATTCTTGTTCTGCGTGTAAGTCTGGGTTGCCAAGTCGACTGCACTTTGTTTGCTAACTTCCTTATGTCAAACCCCAGTTATGTGACATTGTTTATGTAAATCGAGCACATTGCGACAGCATACGTAATAAACAGCTTAAGGTTTACAATGTATCCCAAGTAGGAACTGAAACTGCAGAGCTTCGAACCAGGCATATTAGGGAATGGGGGGAATGGAGCAGAAAATGGAAGCCAACTCTTTAGGGTTGATGGTGTTTTGGAAAGCGCAATAAGGTAAGGCTAGAAGTTTCAGTAAGTATCCGATTGAGCCACCAGAAGTTCGGAGCTTCCCGTAAACCCTAAAGCCTGAACTAACCCTAAACCGTGGGATCTCAGGAATAGCTCATAGGCATTATCAAAACTGAGTATATAGAGGTTATAGGGATCCGTTTCACCATCGAGATGTTCTGTAACGCAGGAGGCTAGATAGTTAGAGTATGAATAGAAAAGTCAGTTGGAGAGTACAACTATGTAGCCCTAGAACTTGAATCCCTAAAGTGGTCGCCAGGCGCAGTCTGTGCGATTCAGATAGGGATTTGGGGGCCTCCCTTCAGCTGTTGAGAAGCTCTTGAATCTTGGAGGGTGGATAGGTTTAGGTTTAGGCTAAGGCTGAGAGTCCCCCTTAAGTAGATAGAACATGGTTTTGGGTATATTATAGTAAGATCCCCACATGCACCATATTCTATCTACTCAAGGGGGACTACAACCCCAATATATACCCTTGTATAATGTTGTAGTTTCCATTTTCTTTTCCATTAGCCCGATATAACCCCCATAATACACTATTAATTCAGGGTCCAGCGTTCCTAACCCCTAAGCCCCTAAGCCCCTAAGCCCCGAAGCCCCTAAGCCCCTAAACCCCTAAACCCCTAAACCCCTAAACCCTGAACCCTAAAAAAAACCCAAACCCTAAATCGCGTTCTTGACCGGCATCCCTGCAGGCAACATGGAACCCCCAAACGTGGCCCTGTATCAGGGTGAAACACCGGAAGCTAAGAGTCCGAAACTCGATTCCCCAAACCCTACGAACCCTAGAGTCCCCCTTTACATAGATAGAATATAGGGTTTTGGGTCTAGGAATTAGGGTTCAGGGTTTAGGGTATAGTCCCCCTTAAGTAGATAGAATATGGTGTATATGGGGATCTTATTTTAATTTACCCAAAGCCATATTTGATCTACTTAAGGAGGACTATAGACCCCCACACCCATGCATGCCCCCGAAGGAATCACAGCAAAGGGTTGCAAAGAAGGTTGGATGCTGTAGAAGCCCAATTATTTACCAATATTATTCCTTTTGGGCCCTCAGAGAAGTAGAGTAAGATGTATCCCTCCAAACCCTACTCCATGTATTCTGACCTCCGCACACACAAGGCACAAACCACTATATGAACCCAGCTTCAATGCCATTTGTCACCTTGATTTTCCACTTCTGCTGGCCAACCCTACACCCTGAACTCCTAAACCCCTAAACCCCTAAACCTTAAAAACCTAAAACCCTGCACCCCTAAACACCCCCCCGCAGCGGGAGGCATGCTCTTGGAGACAACTGAGGAGATCGAGGACTTTTCCACAGGGCTTAGGGGGTTCTAAAGGGGATTATAGAGGTTATCAAGAGGATTTTATAGGGTTTAGGGTTTAGGATTCAGCATCTCAAGTCCAAGCATTCACTTGTTCAGCAAGGTTATCCAACAACAGAAAAATACCAACCCGCCCATTCTGTCCCACATCATTCAGAAACTTACACCCTAAACTCTACATCTTGAAACCTAAACCCTAAATCCTGAATTCTCCACTCTAAACCCTGGACCTATAACTCCAGGTTCTTGCCCACCGACCTTGCCCACGCATAAAAAAGGTCTTGCCAACGAAAAAATGATTTTGCCAAGGAAAAAATGACATTGCCAACCAAAAACATGACCTTGCCCACGAAAAAATGACCTTGCCCGCGAAAAGAATGACCTTGCCCACAAAAACATGACTTTGCCCACGAAAAAATGACACTGCCCAGCAAATTTATGACCTTCGCCAACGAAGATTTGGTGGGCAAGGTCCTTTTTTTCGTGGGCAAGGTCCTGTTTTTGATGGGCAAGGTCATTTTTTGGTGGGCAAGGTCGGAAAGACCGTGCCCACGAAACTCCACCAAAAAAATATGACCTCTGCCCACGAAAAAATGATTTTGCCCACGAAATCATTCATTTAAGATATATATGTAAGAAAGGTTTAGGATTTAAAGCATAGGGTTTTATTCAAATTCGTGAGGCCAAGCGAATTGCAGCCTAAGGAGTTGGCATTAGGTTTTTCCGGGTGGCGGCTTTATGGTCTTGGATTTACAGTTGTATATTTTGGGGTCATATTGGGATTATGGAAAAGAACATGGAAACTACTATAATGGGTCATATAGGGAATGTGGTTTAGGATTTAGGATTTTATGGGTCCAGGGTTGTATAGAACCACATGAAGCGCCTGTAGCGCACAGAATACACTGTAGAAAGACCTTGCGCTGGCAGGATCACAATTGTTGCAAATCCTCCTACGACTATGGAGCTCATGTAAACGACACGATTATGCGTGGTAGACGTCAAGACCTTCAGGGAATCCAAGCTGTGAGAACCACAGTAAAATCGCAAGGCCTCGAACAATCACCACAAGGATCCAGAAAGCCTTATATGAACTTGATGAAGCCTTTTTCCAGGAGATAAGAGTAACTACCATCCCTAGATCCCTAGACCCTTAGACGCTGAACCCCACTCACACATGCCCCCAGTCTTAAATTGTAACCCATGGGGCTGAAACCGGAATCCCCAAATCCGAAGCCCTCAAACCGTACCCAGCTCATTTTGCCTCCAAGCGCTTAGCCCATGAGCTCATTCGTGTACAGCCAGCCGGTCAATGCTACACCGCAACATGGGGCCTGGGTAAGGGGTTTAGGCTTTCGGATGTGGGGCATTTAGGGTCGGGAGTTGCCGCTGTAGAGAGGCCCCTATGCAGTTCTTGCCGGCGTACTTAACCCTTGCAGGAACCTGTGTAGTTCCCATGGATTGCTTCCGAGCATTTTAGCACAACATCCCTTCTTACATTCCTGACTACTTCATCCCCGTAAAACATAGCTCTAATCCCTCTGACTCTAACCCCCAACTCAAAGAACCCGGCAACTTTTCCTTCAAGCCTGCACCCCCAACACCTGACAAGCCCTGCTAAAAGCAGGAGATAAGCCAACCGCGTGGCTGGGACACTGCCTTGCCTACACTGACCGCAGGGCCGATTCTGGCGGGGCGGCTCTTGGCCACTGGGACAGCTGGTAGTTTCCCAAAATAGGGGGACCTTAATATATACCCCCAAAGAATATGTAATCCTTATTATGGAGACCCCTAAAAAGGGTAGCCCCTTATTTTGGGAAGCCGCTAGATGGGGATGCCTCTGCGTTCGAGTTTGGGTCGGCTGCTTTCTAGTGCTTGACAGCTAGCTTATGCTTGTCAGTCGTTTTTTGGGTCACTACATCTGGGTTCGTACTTGACGCGAGTGCCAACTTTAATTTCCACATTTTCAGAAGTGTAAGGACGAAGGGAACAGGTGTTTCTCGATTCTTTTGTTTCCCCGAGTGACGGAGCCTGCAAGGCAGAACCTAAATCCCTAAGCCGTAATCCCTAAATCCTAATCCTAAAGCCCTAGCTAGTCCCTATCCCTATCCCTTACCATTCAATTCCAATGAATCCTCAGGTCCAGCTGACCCCTCAAAGAGCCTGCTTTATGCCAGCGGCCCCTGGCAAAGGCCTGGCATTTCTCTTTGGCGGAAAGCATCGGGGCATTGATTGTGTCAACACGAATGAAGAAAGGGGTGTCGCAGACAATCCCCACGATGCGTGCGCAGTTGCGAATCCTGACAAGAATACAATTGGTTTCATAGCAGTAGGGGCTTGCCTTGGCGGCTGAAAGTGCTGCCGCGTGAAACGGTTCTTGCCTCAGAGCACGCGCAAACATTGTAAACGATTTGATCATTTCTCACTTTAGGGTTCGCTGGGGTTTCGGATGAGAGTCTCTTGTGGGCTTGTGGGTATCTAGAATGGCGGCCATCACTTTGGTGGTCATATCAGTGAACAGCCTGAAGCACGAAGCCCTAAACCCAAACCTCTAAGTCGTAAACCCCAAGCCCTGAAGTCCAATCCCTACCCGCCAAACCCTACATGGCAGTTTCCATAAACAGACCTGGAGATGCTGGAACCCTTCGTTGCAAAAGGTATTTCTAATTGTAGGAAATTCCCAAATTGCCTGGCCACGCAGCAGGCGTAGTCCCGCCTGCAGTCGCCTATCCCTCCGCAAACCGGGCGCCGGGTCCCTGGAATGAGAATTTCCCGGTGGGCTTGGGGTGAGAATTTCCCAAGATACGAATCACATCCCCGAGTAATGAACCTCCCCATCCCCGAATGTTCCTACCATTTTCTATTGGTACTATTTTGGGGGGGTTTTATAGTTAGGGTTGTGGGGGGCGGGGGTAGAAACAGGGAAGGGGAGAGAATTATAGAGCACCATCCTATTACAGATGGAAATATGTCTTACTCGGTGTTCTCGGAATTGATTTCCAACGATGCTTTCACGGTTTAGGCTTGAGTCTCTTCTGGGTTCTGGGACCTGATGTCTAAATGTAACTCTTAAGGCTCAGGATTTGAGTTTCCGGGTTTGGTCCGGCGGCAAGGCTCGTTTACAGAGGGGTCTTGAGTGTAATAGTGAAGGACCCACTTTTTCTGTAAGGCCTTGCGGGGTTTCACATGTGTTGCGTAAGGGTTAGAGCCATGATTCCTGAGCAAGCTCTCCCAACAGCATTGCAGGCTTCCAGGCTCCGGGCTTCGGATCGTGAACAGTGGTTTCAAAGTTTGGGGTTTAGGTCTGCGCTTTTGGGCTTGAGGTTTAAAGGATTGAGCATGGTTGCCTGGTGAGCCGGCGATACGGTAGAACTCAGGGGAGAGTTTTAGGCACTATCTGGGTACTGCGTCCACCTACACTGCATTGCTGGAAGCCTGTTGTTGCGGCGGGGGGAATGGGTCTCTTATTGGTGCAAGGCAAGCCAGTCACACCGGGGCCTACATGAAAGTGGCCTCAAGCCTACACCATACATGGAAGTTTCATGGCATCCACCAAAATTAGGCCTATGGGTCCTATGGCTGCATAATCGCCATCTCTCTCTTGGAGTCCCCAAAGACCCCCTGTTTTGAGAAACTCTCCAATGGTGGCTGTCAAAAAGCAAAAGTCATGACCCCCCAAACTCTAAAGTCGAAGACCTAAACCCCCAAGCCCTAAAGCCTAATTAAAGCTCTAAACCCTGAAGCGCCAAACCCTCGACTCTAATACCTAAGCTGGCAGGACCTGAACAACCTGCACCGATTGCAGAGGCTTCTACAAACAATGCCTAGACCCTACAGCCTAGACACTAAACGTTAAACTTCAAACCCTAAACACTGAACACTGAGTCTGAAACCTCAATTCCCCAGACACAACACCAAGGCTCTACATCCTGACCCCTAAGTCCTAATTCCAGTTCCTTAATCCCGGATACTAGACTCAGACCTTAGATCCTTAGCCCCAAAAATCCCGAACCTCAAACTCAGAAAAGACAAGCCCTGAACCCCACGTCATAAATGCAAATCCTGAATCATATCACCGTACACCCAAGCCTCAGCCTTTAAGCCTCAATTAACAACTTGGGTGGACCCCCTCACCTTGTAATAGTGATATCACAAGAGTATAAGGGGACCCTAATAATTACCATTGTCCCTTATAGTCACTATTACTGGGTGGGGGCCCACCTAATGAAAAGCTAGATCCTAAACTTTAAATCCCAAACCTTAAATCCTGCACTCAGACTAACCCTCAATCTTCTGACGCAGGGTGCAGGCGAGTGTCTGCGACCCGTTCATAGTACTGCGCTGCCAGGCAGAGTGGGGGTGGGAGGGTGGGTGGGCAGTCTAGGGGTTAGGATTTGGGGCTCAGAATTGAGGGCATTTGGGAGTTTGGGAGTCACTACTCGCCCCTGCAGCGTACTTGTGGGCCTTGCTGCAGGAAAAGAGGGATTGTCACCGGGGCTGATCCCAACCCCAAACACACAACCTCAAGCCATTAAAAACAAACCCCTAAACCCTAAACCCCAAGCACAAAACTGTGTTGGCTGCGGGTTAAACATGTTTGGGGTTTGGGGTTTAGGGTTTATTGCTCACAGTTGTAACAACTACTTGGGCTTATAATATATCCGAAGCCATATTCTATCTCCTTAAGGGGGACTATAGGGTTTATGGTTTAGAGTTGGGGAAGAAAGGGATTGCAGGTTGCTTTCGGAGCGTTTGGAGGGTTTCTTTGGGTTCCGGTATCCTGTTCCCTTGGAGTGCATGATGTTTGGGGAGTGTGGGGCTCACATGATGAGATGAGGATAGGGCTCCTGATCTTTAGGGTTTGGGGTTTAGGGTTGAGGGGTTTAGGGGTGTAATATTTGAAGATTTAAGGGGTTAAGTCTTCCCAAACGTTCTGTGAGCATTGACTCGTCTGGAGGCCTTAGGGATCCTTACTGGGGTCCATCCAGTCTTCCTGCATGCTCGTAAGCAACTTCAACCATGCTTGTACAACAGCCCTATACCCCACGCAGACCGTAAACCACCAAGCCATTAACCTCTCAAACTCCAAGCTTCCTAACCTGAGCAGTTTAAAGCCTGAACCCTATACACGTATGCGGGAGCGTTGGCACTTAAGCAACCTCAGGCCAAATTCCTTCACGCCTGAAAAGTGCAAAGCCTCGAGGCTGCAACTGTTCAGCCTAGACACACGACCCGTGAGCCCCATAACCCCCTTCCATTTGGTCGTTTCCCAAAATAAGGGGACCCCCAGATAGATCCCAATATACTCGAGTCCTTGTTCTAGGGACCCCCAATAACGGTACCCCTAGTTTTAGGAAACCCCCATTTATGAACTGCACATCGGCAGAGCTCCTGACAATTGTAGGACAGGCAAGGATCGAGGGGTTAGGGCTTAGGGGCTTTGGCCTTTGGGGCTCAGGGTTTAGGGTCTAGGGTTTAGGGCCCGCCCAGTTGAAAGACTGGTGGGTTGCTGTTCCTCCATGATGTTGTGGGTTCCTACACCCCTGTGCCATAGAACCCTACCCTAAACCCTAAGCCCTACCTTAAAACCTTTGAGGATGGCTCGTTGAAGCTTCTCTCCGTGGCGGAGGGTCGGGGGCCCAGGGCATCAAGACGAGTTTATGCGGTCACCGGTGGAGGGTCTAAGGTCCTGGGAGGCCTACATCCAATTTATAGGGTTTAGGGTTTAGGGGTTTAGGGTTGAGGTGTTGGTGCTCAGGCCTACAGTGTACTCCAAGTTTTCAACAAGGGCTGTGTTTTAGGGTGGGGCGCCGTAGCAAGCCGTTTAGCATGGGTGCTGTGGTTCAACAAAGCCGAGGGCAGACATGACTCCCGAAGTGCTTGGGAAAGCTGAGCAAGGTTTTGAGTTTGAGAAGTTAAGCCACGTGGGAACAGCTTAGGGTTTAGAGTTTAGGGTTTAGGGATTTAGGGTTTTAGGGCTTTAGGGTTTTAGGGGTTTAGGGTTTAGGGCTCCCAAAAAGCCAGTGGCACCTTTTTCTGGGGGGCACCCATTGACATTTGGGTCTACAGGAGTGGACCCTTGGAAATTCCCAAGGTTCTGGCTGTAGTGAGAGATCTGAGAAAGGGTAGGGTCACCAAGCTCAGGGATCTTCCTAGGGATCCAAGTTTACAAATAATACCAAGAATGGAAAATCAAATGGATAATATCACCTATGGACAATCACATGGGAAATCAAATGGAAAATCAAATGGACAAGAACATGGACAATGAAATTAGATGGAAACTCGGGTGAAAAAGTAGAATTCCCAGAGCCAGGAGCCCCAGGCCTCGCGTTGTTTGTGCGCACATCCTCATGCTGAAGCCCGGCGTTGAGGGCAACGGGTTTAAACTGGGTTGCTGTTAAGGAACTTAAATTAAGCTACCATAATGGGTATATATAGTAAAGAATAGGGTTTCCCCAATATACTAACTTATCTTAAGTTCCTTAACCGCAACCCAGTAAAGGGTCACTTGAGGTATCTGGGTGCTACAACTGACTTCAAATTTGCTTGCTGTAGCCTCAACAGAATTGCTTGCACATCATGCAGCAGACACGCTTTGCAAGCAAGCATCCAGGCACTTCAGCATGAAAAGCAATAGGCTAGATGTGACAGGTAGCTTTGAATTATGAATTTGCCGCTGAAAACTCCTTCCGTCAATGTAGTAGATCATCTTCAAAGGGACTGACGCTGCTAGGCTGGAGAAGAAGGCGTCAAGATGTGCCCTCTTAGGAGCGACCAACTCTGGGCCATAGACTGAAAGGAAGCATCATCGATTCAAGATGCTTTTGATACTAAACCTCAAGCCCCAAGCCCTGAACCCCAACCTCAAGAACCTGTACATGCTCAGCCTTCCGCGTATGCAAATCCAAAAATTGGAAAAGATGCCGTTATTCGCAGACCGCGAACTAAACCCGGGACACTGCATCTAGAACAGCCAAGACCCCTAACATCCTAACCCCATTACAAACCTTCACCACCAAGCATGAAAAATCTCTTAGCCCCAAATCTTAAGCAATACCCTAAACCCTAAACCCTTAAACTCTAAACCTCAGATTTTGCAGAGGTCCCAGTCTACGCGACCACACGGCCAAGCTGCCACAGGATGGCTTTGCAGATTCTGGATTCAGGGTTAAAAGGGTTTAGGGTTTAGGGTTTTTTGGTGTAGGGTTTAGGGTTTATGGTTTGGGTTTAGGTTTAGGGTTTAGGGTTGATGGTTTAAAGTGGCTTTGGGGTCCTGGTTTGGTGTCCTTCTTTTCTCTATATGGAGAGATGACGTTAGACAAGAAATGCCCGCCTGCATTCAGGGTTGCAGGTTGTATGTTCAGGCTGGGTTCGGGGAATCATAGCGGTGTGGGTCCAAGCAAAAAGCTCCAATACTCCAAACATTCAACAGCCACACAAAGTCAAGGAGGCCCACAACAAGCGAAAATGCGTAAACTGACTGTACATGGTAGGGAAGTCCAAGTCTAAGTGTGCCTTATGAGGACCCGGTGCCGCTTACTTCTCAGATCCTTGTAGCAGCAGCGCTTTGCAACAGCCGCGCTTCGTAGTTTGTGCTCGTCAGAACCCGTTGTAGTGTTTGGCGACTTCTTTACTTTGAGGGTCCTTCGTAGGCGGGCTTTCAGAATCATATCTCCCCTTGCCTCGGGGAAAGACGCATAAACTCTATGTCTTTGATGCCACCAGCTCAAGTTACCCAAGACAGCAGGGCCCAGAAGCGATGCAGACACAGTTTAGGGTTCAAGGGTCATTGCTCGCAGCTGCCAGTTTTCAGAAAATCTGAGAGCCATGCTGAACCCCAGGTTCTGACTTCAACTATCCAACTTATATCCTGGCAATATCCTCGTCGTCCCATGTTACTGTTCTGTATAAGACTCATTTTCCGTATTATACCTGCCTACACCAGCTACAGCCATCCAAAGTGCAAACTTTTTGAAATGATGGGGGTTGATACATGTGTCCAGGGTTTGGAATGAGGGGTTTTGGGCTGCGCGGCTTACAGAGATTTGGGCATGTTGGCAGGGTGTCCTAGTTCAGATAATGGTGTTTCAATTCAACTGGAGCGCAGAAGAATGCAGCCGTGCAGGTTTGTTTACATCCTGAGGATACTTTGACGGGGGATCTGATGAATCTTGCGGATGCGCTACATGATTACTTCCACAAGTTGTGACCCCAAGAAAAGGAACCACAACAGTCGAGCTCCCTACTGCCTGGTGAATTGGAGCGGACCATTCAGCTAGCCATGCAGATTTCTGCGGAAAACTTGTCGGGGAAGAGCATTGCTCTTGATGTGGAGCCCGGCGATACGATTGAGAATGTCAAGGCCAAGATTCAGGACAAAGAGGGTATCTCGATAGAAGTTGATTCATGTCTGCAGTGGCCAAGGGGGGATAGATGTTGGCTGTCAGTAACATTATTGGTTATACGTGTGATTATTGGAAGGACTTCCTTTGCCCTTCATAGCTACCCCTTGGGGTTTAGGGTTTAAGATTTAGGGTTTAGGGTTTAGGGCTTAGCTAGGCCCCCCATGGCCCCCATGCAGTTTTGGCGGGGCAGTAGGAATATAGACGGGGACCTAACTTGATTAAGAGTAGGCCCGCTCTTGCACATGGAAGCCTCCTAACTACGATCTAAAAGCATAGATCTCGAATACCCAAAGACTTTAAGTTTGTACCCTTAATGTTTGTAACCCTAGGTTTTGGTCCATATTCCACGGTCTAGGGACCCAAACCCAAGGGTACACACCCTAAGGGTACAAAGGAAAACTCCCTGAAATACTGGACCTCCAAAGTGTTGAACTCAGAGCTGGCCCGGGCTTAGTAAATGAAGCTTCACAAAGGCATTCCGCCCGACGACTACAGATTCCTCTTTGAGGGAAGGGCATGGACTTCTGGAACCTTGTCGCTGGATCAATGTTAGGGATGCTTTCTACTTTCTGGGGTATGGGATTGCTTATATTTGTGTAAAAAGGATCCCTTTTTCGTCCTAGGGTAATGGGGCTAAGGTCAGAGCTCAACATCCAGAATCTGGGTTTCTGTTAAGGAACTCAATTTAAGTTACTATGTTGGGGAGACCATATTAATGACTATATATACCCATTATGGTAACTTAATTTACGTTCCTTAACAGCAACCCAGGAATGGATCTACTCTGCACATGGTCCCTCGCATGAGGGGCGACATGCAGATCTTCATTGAGTTTCGCCCTTTTTGAGCGTGCTTTCTTTTTTCTTGACTGAGCTATAGTCTGAACTCCTTAACGGGGGCTTATCTAGGGGATTGTATAGGGTTATTTAGGGTTTAGGGTTTAGGGTCTAAACTCCTTAAAGGGGGCTACATAGGGGATTGTATAAGGGACTACTGTACGAATTATTTAGGGGATACTAGGAGCTTAGATTATACTACCTACAATCCACCCTCTATAATCCCAGTTTCCATTTCATTTTCCATTATCTTTTCCATTTGATTTTCCATTCTAGGGGTTATTAAGGGGGATGCTAGGAGTTTAGAACCCTAAACCCTAAACCCTAAACTGCCCTAAACCCCAAATAACCCTAAACCCAAGGAGTTTAGACTATGGCGCACTGCGCACTTAGGCCCACGGATTCCCAAAACCTAAGCCGTAAACCCCCTATTGGCACCTGTAAGAATTACTTTCCATCCGGTTTAGGGTTTGGGTTTAGGGTTTGGCGTTCAGGGTTCAGGTTTTAGGGGTTTAGGGCCTTTAAGTTAAGACTTCCATCTGGCGATTTGACAGTTGCCATCTGGTACAGGCCACCTATGCAAATCCTGACAACATCCACGTTCAGCCTTCAAGATACTTTCAGAGTTCTTCTCACAGCAGTGGCCAGTCAGGAATCCATACCAGCCCCAATTGAGCCGTAGTCTAAACTCCTTAAAGGGGGCTATATGGGGGAGTATAGAGGGGTATCACTCTAGGGCTTATTACGGGAGATATTAGCCTAAAGAAGAGTTCTAGTATGCCCCAAAGTCCCCCCCTTCCGAACGACCTGAGAATGGGATTCGTATTCAATATTGTTGAGCCCTGAAGACTGAGCCTTTTCATAGACTTTGATGGGCCCTAGGAAACATTGACATGCAAGAGAATTGCCCTGGACGTGTCACCCAGCGACAGCATTGCAAGTGTCAAAGCCACGCTTCAAGAGAGAGAAGGTGCCTGGCATGATTTCAGTTTTGTCTAGGGTTTAGGGTTTAGGGGTTTAGGGTTTAGGGTTGAGGGTTTAGGATCTCCACCCATCAGTTTAGTCGAGGATGTGCAGCCTGAGTACAGAGAGAATTCATTATACTTTTTTCCCTATGGTGTCGGCCTTCGGAACTCTGGTGAATGTACTTGTGGGTGTTAGTGGAGGTTAGCATAAACCTAGATCCTACTCTTTCTAGTCTTGACTGCACTCAGAGTTCCAAGCAGAAGGTGGGGTACTTGATTGGTGTTTAAGCAGGATTGCTCCTGGTTGGGAATCGGGTCTAGGTTGCAAACTCAGAGTTGCGAGTAATGGACGTGCTTTGGGGAAGATAAGGAGTCAGAATTTGCCAGTGCATCTCTAACTTGGCTCACCACAAAAGCATTTGTGCTTAAAACGGGACTCCGTTCCATGTTGCAGTCCTGCTGTTGCCAGTCTTGATTGAGCCCGCACCACATACCAATCTCCCCCGAGCCCTCTAAAAGCAAATTGCCCCAATGTAGCACCTTCGTATATTCTGGGGAGTAGTTATTGCTGGGCGGGATGCTGGGTTAAGCGGGGAGGGGATGGAAACCCGAACCATGATAGAAGAAGCTCGGATTTCAAAAGGTCCGCATGCTGAGGGCTTCCAAAGGCCTTTAGCATTCGGGCCCTTTTTCTTATTGATTGTTGGTAGCGAAGGGAGGAACGGATCCCTACAGTAGCCCCTATTCTATGGTTTAGGGTTTAGGGTTAGACGTGTCCATGTTTTTCATTCCTTCGTTCCGCCAGCCCACTCTGGGGGTGCTCCTTGTTTCAGGTCTGGGGCTTCTCTTGTTGGGGTGCAGCATGACATCAGCACTTTCAGGCTAACCTCTGAATCCAAACCACCTCAACCCTGAACCTAAACTCTTTAACCCCAAGCACCTGAAACCCAATACCCTTAACCTTTTAGCCCGCGTACCTTAACAGATCCCTGACGTTGTCAGACCCGTCCCATGCAGGCTGCCCAGTGGATCGGCAAAGGTTGATTTTCGGAGGGCAGCAACTGAAGGACGAGTGCACTCTTGCGGACTACAAGATAGAGAGCCTGGGCATTGTTCAGAATCCAGATTTACAATGTATTTAGGCACACTCAATTTCTATGGAATCTTCCAGAAGTCATGCTTCCATTTGAAATAGGGCTATATGGGGTTCCATGTAAGTTTGCAGGATAGTAGGTTCCCTAATTTAGCTGCCCGTAAGTATACCCCAAATGCTAAACCCTGAACCCTAACCCCTAAACCCCTAAACCCTAGACCCTAGACCCTAAACCCTAAACCCCTAAATCCTAAACACTAAACCCGAAACTGAGTGAGCCCGGGGCCGTCCAGCGGGCGACAGAGCTCCAGTCCCGCAGGCAGCTGCGGGCTGCGCGGTATGCCCGGCAGGCTGCTGGCGAACAACCCGTCAGGTCGCCCTAGAATGAGATACCCCAAACCTTCGGGTAAATCGCAGAAACCTCGAAATCGTTCGTTTCAGATGCGTTTCTGAGGCCCTTCGAGGCCCCCCTGAGGCCCCTCTGCCAGCGAATGTCGGGACTGGGAGGCCTGGCAGCCGCAGGACAGGTGCATGAGCTCAAGGGCAAAACGCAGGAAAGCTTTCAGGTTTCGGGTTTTTAGAGACTCACACGAGACCAGGAACCTCCCAGGGGCCCCCAGGGGCCTGCCTCCCATTACCTCCCAAGAACTTCCAGAAACCTCCCAGACGCCTTGCAGGGGCCTTGCAAGGGCCTTTCAGCGACCTCCCAGGGATTTCAGACCAGGAGGCACCTCGCATTTCAGGATCCTTTCAGGCGTTTAGAGGAAACTGGGGGCCTCGAGCCAAACCCAAAGCCAAACCTTCTGCTCGTCGCAACTGGTTCAAGGCTTGGTCTACACGGGTCGAAGAAACAAATAAGAAGACAGTGGGGGCCTCGAGCCAACCCCAAAT
>CAJNIZ010005064.1:191-20179 GCA_905231905.1 Symbiodinium pilosum | reverse complement strand
GTTTTCAAGAACTTGACCCCCAAAAGGGAAAACGGGCTTACTCAACACCACTGGGTCCCCGAGGCCCCCCACAACCCTAGACCCTAAACCCTAAATCCTGAACCCTAAACCCCAAATCCTAAACCCTGAGTCCTAAACCCTACACCTTAAACCCTAAGTCCTAGACCCTAAATCCTAAACTCCAAAATCCTAAATCTTAAAGCCTAAATCCTAAAGCCTAAATCCTAAACCCTATTAAACCCTATATACACCTTCAAGGATGGGTGATTTTAATATTCGAGGAAGGGATTTTTTTAATCAATAATTTCATCCTGGGAGGCCAAAGCTCAAGCAAACCAACGCGATGCAACCGGCCGTTCCTGGGACGTTCAAATGGTTAGTATTCTATTTGGGGATACTATGGTACCCAATATAGAGTAAGATTATATCCTTCTTTTGGGTATAGTATTTTTTATAAGGCATATAATCTTACTAGGTTCAACCACCAAAAAAACGCTACTCAAATGGTTTAGGGTGCTGGGGCCTAGTAGGGAATAAGGGAATATACTATATACGGTCAAACTTGCCATGGCATGAACGGTCGCTTCAATTAGGTCTGTTAAAAAGCAACACAGGAAGAGTGACCTAGGCATATGCTTTTGGGGGAGAGATCCCCACTTTCTGGTAGGTATAGGGGGCTTTAAACGGGCTGTTTGTTGCTTGTGCTTCGCTTTTGGCCCCTGAAAAGGGACTTGGGCTGAGAATTCCGGTGACTTAGACTCAGGTTGAATGTCGAGAGGTTGGTTAGGGTTCAAGATTTTGAGGCTGGTCTAGGGTACACATCTCTCCAGGAGGGTTGATCTAAAGCAAAATTGCTAGGGATTTATTTGATAAATCATGGGGGACAATCTTCTCTACATTAGCCTTTTCCTCGAGGCCCTAGGGCCAGTGATTTGATCTTAGCTGGGCACAATTGAACTGTATAGTATCGGCTCTTAAGCCTGAAGTCCCTGTGCACTGCATTACATTATATATAATATGTATTCCTCCATGTACCATTAAGGGTCCCAAGAATCCCAAATCCTAAACCCTAAATATATATGGGAGGATTATAGGGATTATTAGGGGGGATACTTGCAGTTTAGACTATGGCTCATATGAGGATTCTATGACCATCATATGACTCTGGGGGGATCTTGTGATGGGGTTTGGGGCTACCAAAATCCTTCTATTTCCCTGAGGCAGTCCGCTTTTCCATGCCGCTAACAATGGCCATACAAAAGTCGCACGGCTTCTGGTGGAGTCCGGCGCAGATAAGGACATGCCTAAACCCTAAAACCTAGTTCTTGGATGATGAACTGGCAGAGGTTCAGTCTTCAGGGGTCTAGGATTTAGGTGGGGTGAGCGTAGGTTTGGGGAGGGGCCACATATGAACCATAGTCTAAATTCCTAGCATCCCACTTAATTGCCCTCTAATACTCCCCGCTGTAACCTCACCTCCTTTAAGGAGTTTATACTATAGCTCATATTTCGTGAAACCCTCATGTCGCGGCAGCATGATATTGCACGCAGGAAAGTGTTCCAGTTGGCCAACAAACCATGAACAGATGTTGGAACCTCCCTAGCTTGTTTTCAGGCTTGGATTTTTTTTGTTTTGCTTGGAGGTTTAGGGTAAACACAAAAAAAGGCGAGAAGGCCTACAGTTACTCTTATCACCCAAGTGAAGGTGCTTCACATGCCATGTACATGCGCATGGCTTTGCGTTCAAGGGCTGAGCTATTGAGCCTCCAGGTAGAGCATTGCGATGGTGTGATGCTCACCGTCACATGTGGTCATGCAAATGCGATTCCCCACGTCGCTCATTGCACAGAGTGCTGTGTAGGCACAGTAAGCTAACAGTATGTACTAACATGCTCCCCCTATTGTTGTTATCACAATGGTGCTTGTTCTGGCTATGCAGTTTCTTGCTAGTAGAATGATTATCCCGTCCAGCAAACCTACTAATATGGCTAACTGCTTTGTTTGCCTCTGTGGGGACTACTGTGGCATCCATACCTTCATTCCTTGCTAACCCTAAACGCTGAACCCCTGAACCCTACAACCCTAAACCCGCAGGATTTTGGAGACATTTGGGGCCATACACCCCTCTCCATGGCTGCAGATGTCGGCCTTAGCATCGACATGGCGCTCGCGGGGATCCAGGGGTTTATCCCAGGGCGTATAGAAAGGTTACCATTAAAGGAGGTATGTAGGGTTTAGAGCTCAAGGTGTAGGGTTTAGGGGTTAGGGATAGTACCCCAATAGTGGAGAGTCAAATGGACAAGAAGATGAACAGTTCAAGGGACGCTAAGGTTATACTGGGGCACATCCAGCTTATGGGTATACAGGGATACACAGGCATTATTGGAACCCATTGAAGAGGCTATGTGGGGTACAGAGGGATATATATCGGGTTCAAGTTTTACGGTTTGTTTGTTTTTTTCGGGGAGTGGAGTTATGTAGGGGGGTTTAGTTCGGGCTTTGGGTTCTTAGATGCTTAGAGGTTGAGGGTTTTGGGTTGCAAATTTTCAGGTAGTAGGAGTTTTAGGTTGAGGGTTGAGGATTTCAGGGTGTTTAAGGTTCAGGCTTCGTAGAGCTTGGGGGTTCTGGACTTTAGGGTAGGGTTTAGGGTTTAGGGTTTAGGGTTTAGGGTTTAGGGTGTAGCGTTTAGGGTATCACGTTTGGTTGGTTGGAAGCGCTCCACACAAGATTAGGACTGCTTGGAGCTGCTTTCAATGATTCAGTGGGGCTCAAAGTCATGGCTTATGACGAAAGAGTTGCAATGGTTTTTCCTACTCATATCCGCAGCCACAACTGTTCGGGAGCTTTAAGTAGGGGCTTATCGAATTGTAGCTGGAGGTGCGTGAGTAGGAATGAGCACCAAATTCGTGCATGGCTAGTTGGATGCGCAACTTCCGGCAGATATCCTTGAGAATATCTCGAGATGGTCCTCCAAGCAGGGTGTGGGACTTCTTTTGGGGATCTAGAAGCTTTGCGTTTGGGGTGTGGAGGTAAAGTTTACAGGCAGGGTTCAAGTTTTTAAGTGCACATGACAGACATTTCAAAAGACCTGTAGCAGGAACCTAAGGGCAAGAGTGATCCTTTAGAAGGGCTCCCACCTTGTAACAGTGGTATGGTAGGAATATGAAAGGACCCTATAATCCTTACTATCCCTTGCAGTGACTATTTCTTGGGGAGGGCTCCGCCCAAGTGATCCAATCAGTGATCCTTCGAGTTTGGACATTTCAGGTCCATTCAGCTGCACAAGTGAGGCTTCAGTCCTCTGAAGGTGGTCCTCGCCCTCATGCGTGCACAAGATTTCTCAGAAATGTGTAGTTGACAACTTCTGCAAACACCTGGGCTCGTTAGAAGTCCTGGTGCCACAAACTCCTGCGTTAGCACTCCATCCACGGATGCAGTGATGTTCTGTAAGCAGTTGCTCGTTCACGACGGTTCATCTAACCGTTGTAATCAACATCTAAGCCTGCTGTTTTATGAGCCAACGGGTTCAGATCTTTAATGCAAGATTACGGTTTTAGATTTCAGGGGTTTGTCCATGGCGCCTGCCTAGCAGCATTAATGCTTGGGCTTTGATGCATCTCCCAAACACCGAAAGCTTAAGTCCATGGTCTTTATCACCGTACTGAACCCTAGGGACGGTAAAGCACAAGGAAAGCACAGTGACAGGCTTCAGCTATAATCTTAACTTGGAAGGGGGCTATATCGTGGGGTTATTAAGCGATACCAGGAGTTTAGACAATGGCTCATTTAAGGTGTGTCTTCTTGGGCTGGCAGCTCACGGATTTGTGAGAAGAGGGGCTGCGCGGTGTCAGTCGGGAGAACTTGATTTCAGACAGCATCGCGATGGTGAGACCACTGTTCCACGACTTGGCCTTACCCTCAAATGTAGAACTCCAAAATTCCTCTACGTGTGTACATATATACATACTTAAAACGAGCTGTATACATATCTGTATATCTATATCCCCACGAATTCCGAGTATAAGCCCTAATCATCCACAAAAGGGACTGGCAACGTCGTTTTGACGAATCTGTCAAGCCTCGATGTCTGGAGGTGCGCCTCCTCCTTGATCTCCGCGCCGACATGGACATGTGGGGGCACTTCGTTTGATGATGGATTGAAGATTTTAGGGTGCTAAGCTGCTTAGGGGTCAGAATCACTTCAGGGTTATAGTCTCCCTTAAGTAGATAGAGTATGGCTTTGGGTATACTATAATAAGGTCCCCATATACCCCATATTCTATCTGCGTAAGATGGGACTATAAGTCTTTGGGAGGGATAGTTTGATGGCATAGGCTGCTTCATGGGGATCCATTGGATCCCCTTGTACAATAGCTTCTTGCATCCCATGGGTCCCTAGGGTAGCCCTTGTGTTTACCCAGACCCTCCTATGTAGTTCTAGTTTAGGGTAGTATAGTATAATTCTTTAGCAAAACCGTAACAGATCCAAAAAGGAACTACATAGATGTCCTTGGGTAGCCACCCTTGTGCCAGTGTGCATGCCAGTGTGCATGCCAGTGTGCAAGAAGCTCCGTTTGCAGTTCATAAGTGTTGCTGCCAGGTGCGAGTTACTCAGGTTCCCATATGAGCCATAGTCTAAAAACTCCTTAAAGTGGATTATGTAGGAGATTCTTTAGGGGACTACTAAAGGGGATATGAGGCGCAATACTAGGAGCTTAGACTACAACCCCTATAACCCCTAAATAATCCGAGTTTCCATTTAATTGTCCATGCTCTTTTCCATTTGATTCTCCGGGATTAAGGGGGATACTCGGAGTTTAGACTATGGCTCATATAATCCCAATATATGGCTCATATGGGGAGAGGATCCCCTCTTTGAGAGGAGCCCGCAAGAACAAAAGTGGTAGTCATATGGCGATAGGCCGCACTGAACACTAGGTACCTCAGTAGTACCCTTTTTTCCCTTGTTATTTGGAGGTCTCCTTATTAAAGCTGAATATTCGGAAAAAGGGTACCCTTCTTTTTTAAGGTTCACTGGGGAACCTAGATAAAGGAGACCGCAAGAACAAAAGTGGTAGTCACAGTGGCGATAGACCGCGTTGAACACCCTAAACCCTAAACCAAGTGTTGCCCTCAGGCAGCTCAGCTCAGCCTCCTGTTCATGCAGACGATATGAAGCGCAAGTCCTATAGTCCCCCTTAAGTAGATAGAATATGGCTCTGGGTGTGTTATAAGATCCCCCCATATACCCCAAATTCTACCTACTTTGGGGGGACTATATAGTAAGGATCCCAATTTTTGTTGCTTTTTTCGAAAAAATCCGGGTTTCGGGTGCCAAATTGCAACCACAATGTGAACAACCACCCAATAAGCCATCGCGCTGCTTCCGATGGAGGGCTTATCCTAAACCCTGAACCCTAAACCCTAAACCCTGAAAGGGATACCCTCAGGGATCCCGGGCTAAGTAGGGATTATCCGCGCCGGCCTAAGGCTTCATGTAGGGATCTTAAAGGGATCTTAGGGTTCTACTTGGGGATTCTGTGGGGGCTTGTGAGGATGTCCAGATTGCTTGCTCTCTGGCAAAAATGATTGGTTTCATGTGAGGCACTTCAACTGAACATCAACCGTCTCAACCCAAAAAGTTCTGGGCAGACAGCCATCTGAGGCAGTTCTGCCGAACTCCTTTGCTGGCAGCATCCGAGAATGGGCACTTGGAGATCGTTCGCATGCTTGCCACTTCGTTGAATTTGCTTAAGGTAAAGCATTCTGAGGCATATTGAGCTACGGCAAGAAGGGCTCAACAAAACGACTCTCAACAGTTATGTTCAATGCACGTTTGGCTAACTTTGCCACTTCTCTGAATTTGCTTAAGGTAGAGCATTCTGAGGGACATTGAGCTACGGCAAGAAAGGCTCAACAGAACGACTCTCAACAGTTATGTTCAATGAACGTTTGGCTAACTGTGTTGCGTCTGGTCTATGTGGAATCTAGTTTTCAGTTGAGTATACCACGTCTCAGCAGAAACATACCGATAGTGCACCTTCGCTTGCCATCATTCTAGCGGAATTTGTTCCATATGAACTATAATCTAAACTCCTAGTATCCCCCTTGATAACCCCTATAGTACTGCCCTAGATAATCCCCCATATAACCTCCCTTTAAGGAGTTTAGAACTATAGCTCATATGGCAGGTGAGTCATAAGCCCCTAAGCCAAGAACCACCAAAATCATGAACCCCCTGCATCCCTGAACTCGCGAGCCCAGAACCCTAGACCCTACCTGAACCATGAAAGTATGTAAAATAATGGCCTTTATGGCTGTTATTATGGGTTTAGGGCCATTATTTTACATACTTTTGGGGGTTTAGGTAAACCCTAAACACTAAACCCTAAACCCCAACTTGAACCAACGCAGACAGTCCTGATTCCCTCGGCAGTGACACTTTAGAGACGGTTTTTGGCATTGGGTGTTGGATAGCTTAGGTGGCTTAGGGTTTAGGGTTTAGGTTTTAGGTCTTCAGGTCTACCTGCAGTTGACATTTATTCGGTTTAGGGTTTAGGGTTTAGGGTTCAGGTCTACCTGCAGTTGACATTTATTGGGGTTAGTAGGGAGTAGGGGGTACAACATCGGGTTTTATCGGGATAATGGAAACAAAATGGAGGCTACCATTTAGGTTTTGGGTTCTGGGTTAGTAGGTAATAGGGGGTATAATATGAGGCATCCGAGACATAATCATGTAGCCACTGGTGTTGAAAGCTTTCTGTAGCATTTGTCAACAAACCCTAAACCCTAAACTCTAAACCCCTAAGCCTGAAAGCCATACCTTGACTGGCCTCATTTCTTGGAGGCAGTTTATGTGGAAACAGGGGTCCGAGGATGTCATGCTCCCTCCCTTTCGCGCACCGCGTTACACCCGCGCAATGCAAATGGCCCATCGTGTTGAGAAATGTAAAAGTCGGAGTTTTTTCCTCTGAGGTGGGTTTTCCTCTGAGCAGTTTTAAGTTGGGGTTCCTCGGGTCATAGATAACTTGGGCAATGTAAAGCGACCTCACCCGACCTTACCCCAAATGGTGGCTTATATACTCATGTAAGGAATAGTACCAAAATAGCTTTAAGTTGGGAATTCAAATTATTCCAAATTACCTGGATACAGTACGCGGTGGGTATTTCAAAAAAATCTCAGCCGTGTGTCGACTAGGCGTAGAACGCGCGTAGCTTGTGTATGAGGGACTTTCTTGAAAAAGTAGATATACATGTAGCACATTTAACAGCATTGTAAGGTACCCAGCTGAGTGTTGCGTGTGTGGTTTCTTCGAGTTCAGCCACTCATAAAATTGGGTGCAAAATGTACTGCCCTTCACGTAGATGCTAAAAACCCCTTCAATACTTTCGGACTTTTCTCTATATCTCTCAGATTTCAAGATTAGTTTCCAAACTCCGCAAGGTCAAACAAAGCGCTGCGAAGGGAACCCCAGTGCCAGTGCAAAGCGGGGGTTCCTTGTGCCTTGGAGTAAGATGGCTGGGTTGATTTCTGAGTCAAACGTTCAGGCTTACCTTTAGGGCTTAGGGTTTAGGGCTCAGGATTTAGGGTTTGGGGCTTTGGGTTTAGGATTTAGGGTTTAGCTCCTATGTAGTTCCCTTTTGGGTCTGCTATGGAGTTTTGGTAAGGGATGATCACATACATCTCAAGAAAGGAACCAAATAGGAGAGGCTGGCTAGGAATGAATATATCTCAATACAAGGTTGCTGTTGAGGCACTTGGTTTAAGTGACTAAATTTGTTTGGAAACCCTATTAACTATTATGTATACCCATTATGGTAACTTAGGTTCTGAACAGCAACCCAGAAAACTCTGATGGTCTAAACTCCTTGAAGGGGAGTTATACAGGGGACTATTTATTTAGGGGTCATCAGGGGGGATACTCGGAGCTTAGACCCTAAACCCTAAATCCTACACCCTAAAACCTAAACCCTAAACCCTAAAGCCAGATACTGAGCGTTTAGACTCTAAACCCTAAACCCTGCACTTTAGGGTTATTGAGGGGATGCTGGGAATTTAGACCCTAAACCCTAACACCTACTCCCTGGGGAAATGAAGGGGGATACTGAGAGTTTAGCCCCTAAGCCCTAAAATCTACACCCTAGGGTAATGAAGGGGGATACTAGGAGTTTACACTGTAGCTCATATTCTAAGGGGGTTCATTGGGTTTATGTCGGGATTTCAGAGGGGTACGGAGAGATTATATAGGCTCTACATTGTGCTTATAACCAGTATGACTTTGCTAGGGGACTAAGGTAGCTCAATACTGGGCTGGAAGTAAGTTGAAATCGGGCTATGTTTGCCCTGAACCTGCGAATACGATTCAGGGAAGTGAGAAAGAAAAAACCCTAAACCCTAAACCCTAAAATCAAAGGGGGCCTTTCTCTTGGCCTTAGGACGACGGTTCTCTTGAACCCCACTGGCCTTAGATTAGCTAGGAATCAAGGAATGGAAAAGAAAATGGAAATTATACTTTAAGGGTTTAGGGTGTAGGAAGGGAATGAAGGAAGGAATGGACAAGAAAATGTTAGGGTTTAGGGTCTAGGGCGGGAATGAAGGAATGACAAAGAAAATGGAAATTGTTGTAATGTGTTACAGCACATAGGGACTACTAAAAGGATCCATTCCTTCATTCCTAGCTCACCAAAAGCCAGCCCAAGCCAGCATTTAGCGCCGTGATGCTTCTTAGTTGAATAGAGCCTTCCTGAAGGGGCCAAGTACAAGTACCAAATAATCTTATGCTTCCCCAAAGCCTGCATTGTAATTGCTTCCCCAATACCCAAGTAGCCAATTATTGGGTACTTGAACCCATAGGACTTGGAAGAGATCTTCTTCAAGGCAGGTCTTGACCACCATCGAGCAAACTTTCTGCCTCCTCTTGGGCAAGCATAGCGCATCACACCACTTCCATGGTCTGCAACTTGGAAACCCTAGACCCCAAACCCTAACAGACTGCGGGGAATGAATTTGGTTTCAAAACTTTGCCCTGAAGCCTCAGGTGTTGAAGCGGGTACAGGCATGCGAGAACCAAAGCACTAAAACATCACCTTATGTCATTCTGCTGCATTTCCTGACCCATCATCATCATCATCATCACCATCACCAACATCATCATTGCCATCGCCATCGTCATCACGATGATTGTCACCCGATTGACTGCCGTCATTATGCATATCATGTCCATTATCTACACTGCCACCGCGCCTTCTCCTTCTACTTAAGGCTCCCAGAAGTTTGGTCTTGAATTTGCAGTTTCCTGCAGCACCCAGGTGTGTAGCGGCCATGCATTGCCATCTGGACCGGGTTGCAGGTTTCATTTACCTAAACCCCAAAAGCATGTAAAATACTACACCCAGAATAACAGCCATAAAGGCCATGAATTTACATACTTTCAGGGTTCAGATAGTGTTCAGGTGCAGGGCTCTTAATGTTTTCTCTCACAGCTTGAGGGGCATGGAAGCTGTTTCGATCCCAATGCCGCGCTCGCCTAGCATTCTTCCCAGTTGAAGCGTGCATTTCTACAGGTGGCTAAGGGTTCTGGAGGTTTTCTACTTGGTTAGTTTTTGCCGTTAGATGATTTGGGTGTAGGTAGCCTAAGCTTTTGGGTCTCACAGTCACAGCGTGTTAGTTTCAATT
The DNA here is from genome assembly GCA_905231905.1 of Symbiodinium pilosum. NCBI lineage: Eukaryota > Dinophyceae > Suessiales > Symbiodiniaceae > Symbiodinium > Symbiodinium pilosum. The sequence continues at coordinate 10,503 of CAJNIZ010005064.1, read as the reverse complement.
CAGGGTTTAGCGATTCAGGGCTAATGGTCTGCTGAAGTTTACACTGTTTAATAACCTGCCCCCCCCAGGGAGAATCCATAGAGCGCTTTTCGAAGACACTCAGCTCCTGAATAGGGATTGACGGTTGAGGGGTTCAAGGATTAGCGCATCCAAGGCGCCATATAATTCAAATTGTTTTGACCATGCCCGAGTGGAATTTGTATGTGTGTCTGCGTGTTGTACCCCAACCCCTTCGCAACCGCACGCCAAGGAAAGCCCTCGACAAGAATCAGCTAGCACCCAAGCATCCTCATGAATCCGCTGTTCGTTTCACTTGTTTAGCTGGGAATGTACCAGAAAAACCGATTTGCGACAGACACCTGTGACAGGCCCCGACAAACCTCCCTCAACGCCCGAAGCCCGCGACAAAGCGGTTTGACAAAAAAGGCCCCGACAGGTCTCCGTACAAGCTCTGCGAAAAAGAGGTTTCGGCCGCCCACACTCACATAATCCCCATACACACCTATATGGAGGTTTCCTAAGATTAGGGGTACCATTTTGGGGGTCCCTATAATAAGGACTATAGTATTTTGGGGTCTATGTTGGGGTCCCCCTATTTAGGGAAAGTACTATCTCCTTACGTAAGCGCGTCAATTTCTTTCAAAATGCTGAAGGAGATCGCAGACCTGCTCATCGAGACGAGGGCCGACGTAAACTTCATGGATCCGTCAGGCCCAGCCTGTTCTGGTGGGGGGGAACTGAGGAGAGGGTCCAGGGATTTGGGTTTAGGGTTTAGGGTTTGGGGGGAGTTTAGGCTTTGGGGTGTAGGCGTATAGGGTGTAGAGTTTCGAGTTTTGAGTTCAGAGCTTTCATGCAGCTCGAGCCTAGACCCAAAACCTTGAAATCCTAAACCCTAAATCCTAAGCCCTAAATCCTAAAACCCTAAACCCTAAATCCTAAACCCTGAACCCTGAATCCTAAATCCTAAGCCCTAAGCCCTAAGTCCTAAACCCCAGGATCGACGCCAATTCTCCTAGCATCCTTGCACGGCCACTTGGCCATGGCCAGCCGGCTGATGCTCGCCACGAACCGAGATTTCCAAAAAGCAAGCATCTAGGGTTTGGGGTCTAGGGCTTTCAAGGGTTTAGCGCTTTCAAGGGGGTTTTGGGATTTTGGTGGGGGTTTATAGGGCTACTATTGAGACATTTAACATCCCCAAACCGTAAACCCTAAACCTTAAATCAGGAAAAAACTCTAAACCCTGAACCCTCGCCGTGCGGAAATAGGGTTTAGGGGATCCCCTGAACTGAGCGTTTACAAAGTATAAGCATGCAAGTCTAAAAGGTCGTGAGCGCTGCCTTTACCCCAAAGAAAGGTCCCTGGGTGCTCAAGGTGCGTGAAACCCTAAGGGTCCAAGTACCTGATAATCATATACTTACCCAAAACCTGTAGTAGAATTCCTATTGCCCAAAACCCAAGTACCTAATTATTGAGTACTTGGACCCTCTGGGAAAGGCGTTCTGGGTTTCTTACACCTCGGAGATGTTGTCCGTTTAGTGTTCCACCACCTTTTCCGTCTGATTCTCCATAGTTCCAGCCCCACACCCCTGTCTCCCCATATGACTCCTGCACAACCCCACGCGTCCTGGGTTCGCCTCCGCCAACTCAGGATCAGCGTCCGCGCCGACGTGGACATTGCCAACAAGACGGGCGCCACGCCCCTGTCCGCTGGCTTCGCAGACGGTTTGGGTTTAGAGTTTGTACGGCAAGTTCTAATGGTTTTTGTTTTGTGCAATAGTCTGTGTGTGTGCGTTCGCGCCAGCAGTAGGTTTGGCTGGTGGCCACGCCAATCTTATCAAGAGCACAGGGCTATGCTCTAATCTTAAACCCAATTGACCCGGATCAACGCAAATTGTTTGAAGGCTCAAAGCTCATTCAATGGAAGGGAGCGAACATGACAATCTGAAAAGTTACTGCCCCCAGGCGAACTCTAGACACAAAACCTCAATCCGAAGCTAGATGCAAATCTTTGAATGCTACCTGCTTGGGTGTCTCTTGAAATGCTCCCCATGGAATAGAACCCCGGGCAGGTACCTGCCCACAATCCCCTTAAACATCCCGAAGCATTCCTTGGGCTAATGAGGGCGTCCCCCATCTGCAGAAACCACTGTATTCTTATTACTGTTAGTATTTTCGTTTCTATTGTTCATATTACTCTTACTATGAATATATGGTTAATATTTCTACTCTTCTACTATTAGTGCTCTCATTAGTGTTATAGTTATAACTATTGATATGCTCGATGAGGATTGTTGCAGCTCAGCAGCGCCTTGTGCAGATGTGCAACCTCCTCATTGAAGCTCGTGCTAATGTACACCAAAGTGCCTTGGCTGAGCATGTGCCTCCTCGGAGATTTGCAGGTAGACTTATAACCGGTTGACGAGCCAGACAATGGTAGTGTCTATCAAAAATCACACTGCTTATACCTTGGTCTACAAAGCCTAAAACCTAAAGCCTACAAAAAACCCATGAACTTCTAAGTGGTACTTTCCCAGAATAGGGGGGCCCCAATATAGACCCCAAAAATATTTTAGTCCTTATTATTGGGACCCCTAAAATGGTACCCCTATTTTTTGGAAACCCCCAAATAGAGAATGCAGCAATGGATGCATGCAGCCTGCTAGAAGGGAGGCTGGGAGTCTCATAGGCATGTCACCATGGAGATCAAGGGAGTCGGGCGTTTAGGGGGCATTCCACCACTGCCTGCCAAAGGCGATTTTTTCGCTGCGTGGGCCGTAGATTTTGGAGAGACCATAAAATGTCCATAAATAATCCCTACTATAGTACACATATGCATCTATGTTTTGATAGTCTTTTCCATTCTCCCTACAACCCCTAAGTAATTCCTGCAATAAGCATGTAGTTTTCAGTTTCGTTTCCATTATATCTTCACCTCGCCTTGTATAATTTCTACTTTAATATAGTAGTTTCCATGTTACTTGCCATGATACCTATAACCCCTACATACTCCCTGGCTATAATATATTTCCAAGATCCCTATAACCCCCATATTATAATCGCTACTGTGATAAAGTAGTTTCCTTCTTTTACTAGAACCGCTATATAGTGCCTGCGTAATGCGCTCGGCAGACTTGAGACCAAATCATGGTTTACATGAACCAATCGGCCACAATTCTTCGGGGAAATGAAGTTTTCTACTTGCGCTTGTAGGGCTTCACAGGGTACATATTTATATTAAGTATGTGAGGATCCAGGATTAAGGGCCCATACCCTAAACCATCAGCCCTAATTCTACTTTGGCTTGATAATTCCTCTCACTGTTTCTGAATGTGGTTGAGTGCCTAGGGACAGCTATGGGGCGTAGAAAATGCTTGGCGTGTGATCACTTATTGTAGCCGTTTTCATGGCCTCCCAACCCTGATAATCAGGATTCTCCCACTGTGCAATGGTATTCTACTAGTAATAATTTTGCATGAGCGGGGGGTTGTACTGACGGGAGGTGCTTGCAAGCGTGTAAAGCAGCGCCAAGGGCCGGCACTTAAACCCTAGACCCATACTGTAGAACTGAACCTCAACAGTTTCCCCAAGTGGATGGAAGCTCAGAACTGGAGCAGTGTAAACGTCTGCTTCATATCTCCCGTTTTCCATCTACCCGGGGAGAACTATACATCCCAAAGGTGCATACAACGGGGCTACGCCTTTGATCCTAGCCTGTGAGCACGGCTCTGTGGACACTGCGCGCTGCCTGGTGCTAGCTGGTGCGCAAGTTGATGCATGCTCAACAAGCAACTACGCCACTCCGCCATTCGGACGCACCGGCATTCAGGGATTGTCGATGGGGACTTCAAAGGCAAGCGCTTTATGAGGAAGACACTTTCAGAGCACGTGCTGAAAGCTTGCAGTCGTAGAATTCAGAGTTTGGGAGCGCTCCGGACGTTTTGTACTGATTGTCTTCACAAGGTTACTCCCCTACCAGCCGACTTGCATGTTCTCACCCCCCAATGCAGCGATGACCTTCAGCATTCAACATGTGAACGCGGCAAGCCATGACCCGAAACTGTAGACCTGAAAGTACGGTGTTGCCTCAGGCTTCCAAAGCCGCACCACATCTTGCTAACACTCTTGGAACATACCATGGGTGGAGGACTTAGGGCCATAGGTTTCACTAGTTTGCCTGCGTGTGGCCCAGATTACTTCTGGCCCGGCGAAAGTCGCATCTGGAGGCATTGTTGCACAAACATCTTAGGGCTTGTCCAAGTACACGGACTTTGCGACCTAGGGATACATAGGGATGAAGAGGAGAGAATTGGGGTCCTCACAATCAAATACTTTTTGGTTCTGAGTAGGGAATATTGGAAAACAATCCCTGTATAATCCCTATAGAAAAAATACATTCCCACATTCCCTACTAAACAGGGTAGTAGGTTTAGGTACTTTTTTTACCCTAGCCCAAAACCTCCCACTGGGAGGGGCCCTAGGCTTCCTAAGGTAGGGGTTCTGGCTCAAGATAGCATGTACATCCTCAGCCCAAATGCGGGTTTCCCAAAATTAAGGGTACGTACCTTTAAAGGGGTTTATAGGGGCTATATAGGGGTACATAGGGTTTAGGGTTTCCCAGAATCAGGGGTACCTTTTTTGGGGTCTCCATAATAAGGATGTCAGTATTTGGAGGTCTATATTGTGGTACGCTCATTTTGGGAAACTACCAATCAACACACGTGGTGCAGTCTAGAACATTCCAAGGACGTTTGGCGATGCGTGACTTTTTCCCCAGGTGCTGTCCCATGAGATACTGTTGTAGGTGCGGTCCTATACTAGAAGGTGTTGAAGAGAGTCCTGGCATTCTGTAACAGTAACACAGAGATGTTGCGGACCCATTTGAGCTATAGTCTGAACTCCTTTTAGGGAGTTGTATGGGGGATCATACAGAGGAGTATTACAGGCGTTCCTGAGAGGGATACTAGAAGTTTAGACTGTGTAACTCATGTTGGGGCCAAGCTTAAAGGCAAGCTGTATCTTCCCAAATTTGCGCACAACTGGGTTGCTGTTAAGGAACTGGACTTAAGTTTCTATATTGAGGAAACCCCGTTATTTACTACATATACCCATTATGGTAACTTAATTTAAGTTCCTTAAAGCCCTACATTCCCCCAGTTTCCATTTCATGTTCCATGTTCTTGCCCATTTGATTCTCCATTATTGGGGTATAATACCCTAAACCCCAAACCCTAAACCCACATAACAGACATTAGCCCAGGTTCGGTCTACTGATGTTCCAGGTATAGCCCTAAACCCTACAACCCAGCAAGACGACACCTAAGGGCATTCCGGTTGGCTGGAATGACTAGGGCTGTTGCGTTCAACTGCAGCTTCCTATCATGTGAGGTGGTGTCAATATTTGGTTTACCAAGGGACCATAGGGTGGACATGGGAGTCCTTTTGGCAGTTGAGTATAGTCCTTAATATATTCCCTAATAGAACCCCATGTCCATGAATTATCTGGGAAATTTTGACTGTAGCTGATGTACCGTTCTTTTGTTTAAGGAAATTTGGCTGAAACTCAACTAGCAAAACTTCTGCCCCAAGCCAAAACATGCCAGTTTCCCCAAATAAGGGGACCCCAATATTGACCGCAATATATTACAATCCTCATCGTCGGACATATTTTCCCTAGTTTGAGAGAACCTCCAAATCTGAATACTGAACCTCAAACCTAAAACCTAAACCCGAAGCCTGAAGGCTCTAAGCACCCAACCCTAAAGCCCCAACCTCCTGAAGTCATGACCCTACTTGGAGGTTCATGGGACTTAGCAACTATAGTCCCCCTCAAGTAGATGACTATAGGGTATATGGGGATCTTATTATAATATACCCAAAGCCATATTCTATCTACTTAAGGGAGACTATACTTACAACTGGGCTCATAACCCTAACTAGAAGTAGAGTTATAAGCCCAATAGAGGCAGTTGCTAAGTCCCATGAATCTCCTAGTGTGAGCAATACACCCCTGAGCCCTAAACGCGCAAGGCTCAAACCAAGAACCCCTAAGCCCCAAAGCTTAACCTACTGGTTCTTAGAAGGGAATAATTGACGGAACATAGTATGTATATATACATATATATATATAGGACTATATATTCCCTACTAAGAACCAGTAAGTTAAACCCTGAGCCCTAAATCCCCAACGCTGAACCCAAACCCCAGGCTCCAAACCATAATGAGAAACGGGTCAACAATCAACATAGCCTTTCATTTAGCTAAGCCTCGACATGAACCCAAATTAGATTTGGTTGTCCATCTACTTTAATGCGCAACCCTGCCGAACTCCCTAAACTTAAGCCCTATGTAAATGTACGTCTAGCCATTATATGGGTAGTTCCCAAAATTAAGGTCCCAGTTTGGTACCCCTAAACATTAGGTGCCTTAATATCATCTTAACCAAAAGGGGCCATATTCTTAGAACCACTCATGTCTCTTTTCGAAACAACCCGCATTCTATGCCACCTCACAAAAACCCAGATCCATTTCAAGGAACCTAGATTTCCACTCAAAAGCCTATGTACCAGTGTATGAAGGACCCGCACCTATATACTGTTATGTAAGCCCCTAAGGGTCCAAGTACCTAATAATCATATACTTACCCAAAACCCAAGTACCTAATTATTGAGTACTTTGGCCCTCTGTGAGCCTTATCTTCCCTTGAAAGGGGCCTACGTGACCACCTTAAATCACTAGAGGTGATGAAGTTTCTGCTTCAAGCTCGCGCTGATCCGAATCAGACGGACTCAGAAGGGTGCGCCTTGCCTTTGCCCTAAAGGGCTTCTAAAAGGGGCTACCGGGCTGGAATAGTTTATGAGCCCTAAGGGTCCAAGAACCCAAATAATAGGGTTTTAGTTGGGCACAAATACTATTAATACTATAGTAAAAAACCCTAGTATTTGGGTCCTTGAACCTTTAGGGTAGAAGATTTTGAGCTCATATATGGAGTATGGACAAACCTTGATCTGATATAGGACATATGACTAAAATGTACGCCTTGTGTAGTGGATGTATGTATATCTGGAGCATTCCATATAGTGTATATAAGTTGATGTAGGGCTTCGGTTAGAGGATAAGTGTTTAGGGTCAATAGGCGCGTCTCTTTTTGGACGTCTCTTTTAGGACTATTCTATGCCGGAGCCTATGTTTGGTGCCCATGTTTATGGACGCCCGTAACTTGGGGATCAGGACCGGATTGGAGGTTTAGGATTGAAGGTTCAGTCTTTAGAATTCAGGGCTTAAGTTTAAGGGTCTTGGCCTGGGGTGAATTCCGTCATCCTAAAAGATGCATGAGGGAAATTGGCTAGCAAGTTTGGATCTTGGCAAAAGGGGGAGCGCGCCTTCCCACTCCTACCTGGGTAACCACAAGGAAGTTTAGGGGCTTGGGGTTAACTGAATTTTCGTAAGACGTCACAACATTTTTCACGACGGTATCTAAACCGCCGCGAACGAGGGAACTCATCGATCAAGAGCCCCCAAGGAGGCGAAGAAGGTCCTTGATTGATGAAAATCAATGGTGCCTAATCATACCCTACAGGTTTTCAGCATCATCCTTGACGTCTTAGCTTATTTTGAAAAGCTGCCACATAGCTTGCCTGGCACTGGCGCAAGCCATGACCAAGGTCAGCGGTGAAATATCTAGCAGCCTCAATTCGGAGTAACTGCACTACGCTGATGTTTCGTAACTGCCCGAGCGCAATAGGTTCATCTAAGATGATACCTCTTCTTCACTCGGAACAAAAGGAGCCGAAACAGATTGCTCCCAATATTCACGCCCCATACCGAAGGTTGGCTAAGCATTTTTCAGAAACAAGTTCGTCTTGCGCGTGAAAGGAAGACACTGGGTCCTAAACCCTTAAACCCCAAACTCTACGTAGACCCTATAACCCTTAAACCCTAAACCCTTACACCCTAAACCCTGAATTGCCACCCAGGCCTGCTTAGGCCGTACCCACCCTTTTCCAGGGAACTGCATCCAGCAGCCATTCACACCATCGCTTGGAGTTACTAAGCAAGCAAGCCTAAAGAGTTATTTAGAGCGTGAGCTGCACCTCTCGGTGCTGGGGAGCGCCGCTAGGGGACCGCTCTCCTTTTTTGTGCTTCAAGTTGTGGTCTAGCAAGCGGGCCCTGCCAACAGTCTGGGTGAGATGGCTATTCTGGTGCATGTGATAAAGCTGCATGTACATAAACAACCCGAAACGAGAAACCCTTAGGCCTTTGAGCATAAGGCGCTTTCTCAATTTACAGACTTGTTTTGTGGTCCGCATGGTAGGGAAGCTCTTTTCGACCTGTGTAAAAGAATAACATGCGAAACACAACCGAAAGCACGCAACGGATGAACGCCCCAAGCACGAGGGCAGCAAGGCCACATCAGTCTGGCCCTAAGAAGACATAGTGGAGGGTTTTTTTTTGTGACCAGCAAGGAAATCACTTTTTTTGGGGGGGTCGTCTGTTTCTTCCCAGACTGCATCTCCGGAGGCCTTGATCTGACCCCCAATTCTTCTGGATTGGGTTGAAAAGGAACCTCCGTAGCCCTTCGTAATCACCATATCTCCCTGAACTACTTGCGAGCCACTCCATCTCAGAGGAGTTTGCCTAATTGTCTTTAGCGGAGAAGAACTTTCCTAGGTATATGTCTGCATAGAACCTCATAGCCATATTGAGGAAATCCCCATCTGAGCCCAGGCACGGCTCTGTGTCTTGCAGCCCAAGACGGTCAGCTGGAAATCGCAGAGCTGCTGCTCAGACACATGTGTGAAGTGGACAAGGCACCTTTGTTCACTTGTTGGTGCTTTAAGGCAAGTGGGGAGATAGATCCTTTTCCTCTCCAAAAAAGCATACAGAGCCTCTCAAGAGACGCAACGCCATGCATGTACTTAAAGAACAGAGGAAGGCAGCGGCAATTGCCCAAGCCCTATCTGCACCACCAAGAGGCATGACCCATGTGAGCCAAGAGAAGGGAGGATCTTGCGCCCCCGCAGCACATGGATCATCATCCTGTGCCAGAAGAAGGCAAGGAGCGTCCTTGCCGATCATAGTATTCAAGACCTCCAGCGCATCTCCTTGGCGACCGAACCCTTCCCATCATAATTAGCAAGCATGGACATGGGACCGCTTGCCATTCCAATTGCGACCGATCCCATGCCATGACATCTCTGCCTTGTGAGCTCCAAATGTGGTGACTTGTTTACTTGGAGTAGCGTGGTGTAGCTGTCGGAGGGCAGCAGGCCTTGATGGAAGACCCCGCCGACAGGACGCTCAGGCCTCAGCAAGGGCCGTCGCCTATGTCAAGAAGGGGGAAGGATTATGGCGCGTGTGGAGCTGGTGCAAACGAGGATCCTATACCACTCCAAGCAATATCCTATGTAGAGTAGCTATAGTTACTCCCCTCACTCCCGCTTACGCACCGAGAAGTTTTGGGACTAGAGCTTTGCGGCTTGAAGGCTTGAAGGTGAAAGTCCAATTAGCCTTAATCCCCCTGACTCCGAGCCCAAAGTTCTTAGCCTTAACTATAGGGGTTATATGGGGGTATTGGAAAAGAAAATGGAAACTATAATGGTATAATGGGGTTTCATAGGAGTTAAGTAGCAATTCCCGAGAATTTGTTTCAGAGACGACTTTGGAACTGCCAAAGTCCAGCTCTACTTTGATTTGGGCTGGTTCAGGGTCTTATGCCTGTCTGGGATCTTCGATCAAGGCTCCGGAGTAAACAGTCTTGCCAACCATCCCCATATCTATATCTATATATATATATGTGTGTATATATATATATACATATATATGTACACACACCCTGGTGGTTATATATATATATACACCCCGGTGATACGCCAGAACCATATTCCGAATAATTCATTCCCCCCACGTTTTGAAAATAGTTGCTTTGGTTGGCCACCTTGAGGACTAGTCCAACACCATGTCTGAGTCTCCAGGAGCCTAAGCTGTCAATTTTCCCGGGGCCTGGGGTTAAGGAGTCAGGGTTGGGTTAGGATTTTTTCGGTTTAGGATTGCGGCTGCAGGCTTAAGAAAGTTTTCAGTCTCAAGGTATACAGCCGCTTTGCAGAGTTTTTGCGTATTCTACAGTTCATACAAATTCCAACGAGGCGATTGTACAGCTTGGGATGATTATGGGGATCCACTCCCGCGTTCCCCTTCAAGCCCCAGTGAGCTTGGATAGCCTTACTGATGCTTAAGGGTGATCCCTATTATAATCCATACATCGTTTTACAATGGTACGTACATTCACCTCCCCACCCGAAACCCTAAACCCTAA
>CAJNIZ010005063.1:0-20183 GCA_905231905.1 Symbiodinium pilosum | reverse complement strand
CTAGCTAGCTACCTACCTACCTACACTTGATTCCCACCCCCATTGATTGTTGGCACCAAATATCTAGAGCACAAGCTTCTAGTCTCAGGAGGTTGTCACCGCCACATAGATCCCTAGCGAGCCCAAGACATCCATGAAATGTGCTTGCACTTGGTACTGCAAAAGTATTGTGCAGGCCGCCCATGGACACCAAGACGAAGCAGAATGCGATTCAGCAGGTCAAGCACCCCGCAAGTTTTACACTTGTCCACACGACAGAGAGGAGACGTACTCAGCTGGATTTGTGGCTCATGTGTTTGCCAGAGCTCTGTCCGAATCCAGCAGTGTGGGCACACGTCACCCCGCGCCAAATGTGTCTGGCAATAAGATCTATACATGATTTTCTATAACTGTCCTTGTGACAGCGATGGGCAACACAAAGGTCATCAACTACCCGCAAGTGTGCCAATAATTCGCGCAGCACACGATGCTTGACCTCTTTGCTTGCAACATCCCTGGCTGCATCCGAACTTCTCTGAAGATGAGCTAATCTGCAGAAAGCACTGCCTGGCCGACCACAAAATGCGGTTCTGCCGCTACGCGGAACCCTCGCTCAGCGAAGCAGGCTTGAACGATTCTTTGTATAGGAGCTTCTGTCAAAGACCTATGTCTCGTTTCGGTAGTCTCTGCAGAACTGGGGTCGCTCCTAGTGGCAGCAAATCAGCAAGAGGTAAAGGAGATTTCGAATTGCCACCATACCAGGGCAGGTAAACCCTCTCCTTATCCTTAAGGGTCCAAGTATCTAATAATCATATACTTTATTGGGTACTTGGACCCTCTGGGCATGGAAGAACTGTGAAATTCTTGTGTGCGCTGACATGCAACTTCTGCAAAAAGTGTGAATTGATGTTTGACCTGAAAGGTTGCCGTAGGCAGCCGGGCCAGGGCTTTTCAAAGCGTTTTGCGGGCAGGGCACGCAATGAAACGTCCAAAAGAATTGGTCAGCCCTCCTCTGAATAAGTCGATTATTCTAAACGCGTGGGTTCGCGATACGAATTACAGTTTGGCACGTAATATTTGTGGGACACGCACGGTGCGTTCAGTTGAAAAACTAGGCATGTCAGAAGGTGAGCTGTCAAGTTGCTTTTAGCGAGGGTGCGTGCGTTTGGGGAGAGTGTATACCCAACCGTTGAACTTTAAAATGGGGGCGTCCCCCTAAGAGCCCTGAACAAACACAGAAATTTCAAGGGGAATAGAGGGGTCCCTCTTCAATGGATCATCTACAGATCGGTTTGGCAAACTCCTACATGACAGCGGAAGGGTTTTTGTGGAGCATGCATCCTCTCATCGAATTAGGGTCTAGAGTCTAGAGGGTTTAGGGATACAGGGCGTGAATGCAGAGGATACTCGCGGGAAACAAAACCAGATCTGGATCTGTGCAGTATCAGCGTAGTTGTCTCAGAGGATGGGTATGGTTTGAGGGTAGTGCAAGAGATGGGATGGTAGCACAGACCCCTGAAAATGGGTATCCACAAGTTTGAGAAATACCCAGCATGATGCTGACCCAAGGCAGTCTGAAACCACATCCTGAATACACCGCAAGTGATGCTGGCGTAAATCGGTTCCAGGCTTTGAGGAAGCAGTTTACAGAGCCCTTGTGATTCACAAGTTACTGAAGGCTTGTGGGGCGTCAGAACTACATAGATTTGTTTGTCAAGTCCTTGTCCACCCAGGTGCGCATCATCTTTCTCTACAGGGAAGGTCGGTCTTTGAATCACCTCACGCACGAAGCGCATGACACGGCCCTAGCTCACCAAATTTCGGCGCCATTTTGGCCCCATGGTAGAGGATGTACGGCAAGCCGGTCAAGCAGAGCGGCACAATTCCCCAGGACATGCAGTGGTTGCCAGCTTCTGGTAGGCAGAATCAGTTGGACAGTGCATGACAAGATACGGTCATTTCCCAAAATTGCGGGACCCCAAAATCGTACCTCTCATTTTGGGAAACTCCCTCGTTTAGGGACAGATTGCTGGTCCCATTCGGGATAAGGTTTTGATTTTGCGGACGTTCCTACACAGCATGAGCAACTTGCAGCATTTTCTCGTTTTAGCCAAAAGCAGCAGCTAACTGCTGGCAGAACAGAGCTATGCAAACGGTGTGCGTTCATGACCTCTGCACTGGCTGCTCCCTTACTACTCTTCTTGCAGGGGTTATGCTGGTCTGATACATGTTCAGCTTTATTCACTGTTCTTGCTCGGAAGAGAACCTTTGAGGTCACGGTCATGATTCATGAGGGCCTAGTTTCTGTTACTCAAACTGTAATCAACAGTTACTTGCCTGTCCAGCTTGGAAGCTTTACAAAGCTTCAAGGTAGTTTGTTCAGGGAACGATCATACGTTAGCACAGGTGCCTGGATCCCCCGAAGAGTCAGAAAATCTATTCATCGAGACAGCTAGTCGGGCTACCTCGAGGCTATACCATGAGTAGCAAAGATTACCGCCTCGCAAAGGCCCAAACCCCTCAGAACACCTAATCAATCGCCAGACTCTAAACCCTCAAGCCCTTACTGAGCGCCAAACCGCTTTCTGCCATGGCTTCGGTCACCAGACTGCAGCCCCGAAGGTCGCTGCAGGCACAGGGCACGGCTTTAGAGTTTCGTGTTTAAGGTTCGGGGCTTCAAAGTTCTGCGTCTGTTTCTTGCATCATAGTTTTTAATAAGAAGTCTACTGCTTGGAGCCAATAGGAGGCTGCCCTCAGCTCACACATTGGTCAAGTACGGGCTTGCGCGAAGATGCAGAGCTTCATCGCAGTAAATCAGAGGAAGGGGGGTTTTGCTGGATGCTACTGCCAAGTAAGGCAGCACAATACGGGAAACCACCAGGATCGCCGCAGCAAGCATGAAAACATTCATCAGAATTCGCTGTGAGAGAACGAAACCGTCTTTGTTCAGGATGGACGTGATGGACTCAACAGATGCTACTGTGTCAGAATGCTCCTTATGGAGGTTGTGAAGATGACGCTCCAAATAGTAAGGAAATTGCCGTGAGCCATTCCAAACTAGTAGCGAGGGTAGCAGCAAGGCAGGGCTTCCAAGACTGGTGGTCAGGAGGTAAGCCTTCAACCCGAAATTTTCAGTGATACAAGAGTTGTTCATCCCTAGGCCGTGAAGCAGACAGTGGTCTCCCTGTTCTGTTCCATTCCTACACCCTAAATCCATTTTACAACATGTAGCAGCAAAGGCAGCTTAGTTGTCGGTAGAAGTGCCGGGCCTGAGAGACTGGTTGCGAGTCTGGATCATGTTAGCACAGTATGGGAGTAGACGAGTTCGGGTTTACGATTTAGGGTTTCAGCCAGGCTTACAAAAGACAAGTAAGAATCAACAAGGTAAACTGAGCCCTGCCAGTCACTGACAACCTCTAGCCCTAGTTGCTTTTGGAGTCCTGGCAGCGGTTGCTAGGAGCCCATATGACTTCGATGATGATGTTGGTGGTGATGATGATTATGATAAATCAGTACAAACCAATTATAAACCAATAGCCAATAGCGATCATGACAGGCGTAGTTGACTTCACAGGCTGAAGGATGAAGAAGCGCTTTTGCGGCTGGAAACTGCGGGCAGATCCTGCAAGCTCAAAGTGTTCAGGCATCACGCATCAGAAACGCATGCCCCCCCCTCCCCCGCGCGCGCATGTAAGATGCATACAGCAGCCGGCCGCGGCGGCAGCGGCTTACAATTCCTGGCGCTCTGAACTTATCAACTTATCCAAATGATTGGCCCAGAACTGTCAACTTAGCATCATGCGCAAGTTCCAGGTTCAATCGCTGTGAGTCACATTTGTTCTTCGATCTTTTCGCGAGCTCTGCAGTGATGAAATGTGGGAGTGCCCTCTGAGGTAGGAACGTTTCAAAGACAACTTAAAGACGCCTTTTAGGAGATTTCCCAACTAGCTTGAGACAGGCACATCAAGAGGAAAGGGCAGCTTCATCCTCTTTGACTAAAGAGCCTGCCGCTGTTTCATACTGCGGTGCTGTCTGGCAAAGCCGCAGCGAAATCAGATGCACAAAAGCCTGTGGCACTAGCAACAACAACATTCGTTATCTATCAGCTGTGGTAAGAAGGACCGTAAACACTTCACAGTAAGCTGTATCTGCACACTATATACTGAACCCAGAACCGAAAAGTTTCAACTCCGCAGCTTTTTTTTGCAAGGTCTCCAAAGCTGTCAGGACCTACCTTAGGTCTTGACACCCCAGTATTCCCCTGGGCAAGTCTAAGTCCGTAGAGCATACATAGTTTGCGTCATAAACCGTATGTCAGCCTGTTTGTAAGATATCGGATGCACTTTGGGCCGTTTATAGACCGTTCGTCGGGCTGTTTGTAGACCCAAGTTTTCTGATTGCTTGCAAAACTGATGTTCATTTCATGCTGGCTGCTGTGCTGCTGCGCTCTGACCTTCGAAGCACGACGCGTTGAGTTGATTTCCCCATCACTGACGTCCGACTACGATGGAGCTGTCTCATTAACGAAGCCTGGAGATGAACATGACAAAGATTGGCAATTCAAAGTTGTGATACCGCATCACAAGGCGCTCAACGGCACCCAAAGGTTTGGCATACACCGGGTCTTCGGCACGGGTAGGATCTACGCAGTGGATTCGAAGTCCCCGGCTGAAGCAGCCGGCTTGGTCAGGAACCAGTATATTGTCAAAGTCGGGAAAAAGAAGCGTCCAGGTGGCATTTCAGTGCCAGTTTCATCTAGTTTGTATTTCCCCTTCTAGTCACGGCCAGATTGCTCAAAGTGTGTGCCTTAGCCTGCTGTTGTTTTGGCTTGAAAGTTGTCTGATGCATGGGTACATGTAAGTGTATACACGCGCGCATGCGGATGTATGTCTGTATTATATATGTAAATATACACATATATATATATATATATCTCTCTCTCTCTCTCTCTCTCTCTCTCTCACTCATTGTATGTATACATATATATGTAAACAGTATCACGTATTCACTTGAAGCGCAGATCCGTTGCAATGAGGCCAATACTAACCATGAGCGCTACTGCTCTGAAGTATTGTTCTACCAGTCGAAGGCTGTTCAGTTTTCTGCTTCAATTATGTCTGCAAGTTTTTGAGAATGGACCTGTATGTAGTCCAGAGCTTCAACGTCACCATGCCTTAGTCGGGCACTTGGGGGTTCCGTAGTTCTTGTTTGAAAAGGCTTCCAACTTCTCCATCTTGGGCACCTCCATGCCTCCAAAGATGGTGGAAGCATTACATCACTTGGCACCCAAAGTTGAATATTAAAAAAAACACTCACACGCACAATTGCCCTCCTGCATCCTTGCGTCCCAGGCGGCAAAAAATTCTAGCAGAACGGTTCCAGTAGCTTCTGCAAACAGGGAACTGCCGGACTTGATCTGGGATTGGGAGCCAAACTTCTTCGTGTATTGCCCCTTATCTGCTGTGATTAGGAATCACATAATCTAGCTGCCTTTTGCAACGCGACGCCTCGCTTCGTAATTGCTAGTTCCCGTTGACTGACGAATTTGCAACATGGTCGCGCCTACAAGACCATTGATTCCTGTCCTTTTGGGTAGCATTATGTTCTGCCGCACGTGCTAGGTACAGTCAGGCAGCTTGGCAAAGAGCTCAACGCTCCGGCAAAAAGTTTGTTGTCACAGTTGAACGGCCATCTACGTTGGTGGAATTTGCCTGGGTGGCGATAGCATGCCTGGAGTTTCCGGCGTGTTTGTTGCTCGGCAGCTTGCTATCCTACATTCAATGCATAACATACCACAGTATGCTAAAATATACTATATTATAGTGAAATATACTTTATTAAACTACGATATGTTTTGGTCCTGCCAACAGCTAGAGAATGTGGAAAACCACGCAGTGAGGATTCCACAGTGCAAATTTGGAGTTCTGGGCCCCTTGGATGGGCCCGTAGCCCAAGAAGGGTAAAAGAGTGAACCGAAAATCTTTAATGAGTGAGCAACTTTGTGAACGAAACAAACTAACTCTTTCTTGGATCCCTGACTGATGGAATTTCATCAATGTTCTGAGTCTACAGCCCTCAGAAACTGCTAGTGAAGAGTTCTTCCTCGCAATCACGAGACCAGATCCTGCACAGCAAAGTACATTGGTTTCAATCAAGTTACGATTGGCCAGCCATCCATGGGTCCCAGTCATACGGGCGACTGAGCATGTGAATTCATTTCTTTATGAAGAGAGTGGATTCTGTCAACGGTTTAAGTGCATGCGAAGAACAGCGTGAACTGCAATACTTTCGTGAAGTAACATATGCAAGATGAAGGAGGACCTTCAAATCTATGATCAAACCATTCTTCCAGTAGAATCATGGTTTTAGGAGCTACGTGCCTGCTTGTACGTGAGATAGCCGTACTCATTGGAGGAATGGTGCGTATGTAAGATGACATCGTAAAGCGTACATGTCGAGTATAAAGTGGCCTCGAGGTTATAGGGCCCATATCAGATGCCCATACTTTGGAATTTAGGGAGAAAGAGAAACCAAGGTTAGGTCTGGTACTGGCCTGCTTGTTGCCGCTCATCCTCTTCACCTTCTACAGCCAGGGCAGAGGCTGGCAGCTAACCTTTTTCAGCGAAGCCGTTTGCCATCCACTAACTCTTGCGATTGTGGCCATAAGGGCCGGCCAGGAGGCAGCGGCAACACTACTGGAAGCACCATACTCGGACATCTTTCGCAAAGTCGATCGTGTGAGCGAACTTGTGCAAAGTGCCGCCCTAGTGCTTGGCTTGTTCAGAACGCTCCGAAGTCCATATCTCCGCCGTGAGCGACGCATCAACGAGCAAATTGACGGCTACGTCAAACCGATGGATTTGGTGGCATGGGTGCTGTGTTCAACGACGGTGCTTGCCCGCTTCGCAATTGCTTGGGTGGAATGGAACAGGCTGAATACTGCAAGGATGGATGGCCACTACTGGAATTGGAACATCTGGAACGACATTGCGTTTGCGGTGCACCAGTTCAGTGACGTCCCGGAGTACTTCTTACTGTTGGTGCTAACTTTCCTCGTTGCACAAGTTGCAGGTGCAGCACGGCAAGAAGCGCTTGGCATGATGAAGAGCATGCCATCAGCATCGCTTGAGGGTTTGGATTCCAAGCACCTCAGCAGCACTATGGAAGAAGTGCACATGAAGTGCGTGAGATTGCTGGAGGACAGCAAACCCTCTTTGGTAAGTTGTGGATGGCCATTGTTACTGTTATCAACATTCACCGTTCCAGTGAAGGCCTTTAATGCATATGGCGTTCTGCAGCTTGTTTGGGTGGATGAGGGTGCGCGAGCCGACCCAAAGTTCTGGCTCCAAAGTGTCGCGTACGCCTCCCACATGGCAGCCACTGTGTGGGCGGTACTTGTTGGACCAATCCAGCTGTCCGCGGCCCGCAATACAGTTGAGGACAAACTGCATGAGCAGCGGGAATTCCATCCATCCTTGCACCAACGCATTGAAGCAGTGGAAACAATGCTGGCAAAAGTCAATCGCGGACAGGGTTGGGGCATCATTGTTTTCGATGGCTTCGTGCTCTCCAAAGAATTTCTGCAAATGGTTCTGATTCGCTTGTTGCTTGCCGGGACTGTCATCAAAGCTTTCCTGGATTCGCAGCTGGGCTTTGACGCAGAGGTGGAAGATTATGACGAGAGGCTTGATAGTATCACGGGCATGCTTCGCAACATCACAGGCCTCATTCAGAAGCAGTATGAGCGGCCATGAGGCCGTTCTGAGACTTTGTAGCAGCAGTCGAGTGGGTCCCCATATCAACCTCCCCCCAATAGTCTGTCATCAAGGATGTACCAAGCCCTCGGAAGGCATTGGGCTATTTCTACGACCGTGGAGGGGTTGGCGGTCTCGACCAAAACTTGGGGACCAAGCATTGTCAGCTTTGGACCCATGTGGCTGAGCTTCACTCCACCCAGAATGCTTCCGTGGAAAAGCCGGTTGGAAGTTGGTCAGCTGGTGAAAGCGATGCAGGGAAGGTAACCGAGAAGAGCAACTGATTGACCTGCCCTAATATTCAACCCCCCACCCCCCTCCTAATATTAAGTATTCCAAATATGGTATCGTATAATATTCCACAATGGGAGTATGCTGGGTGGGTATACCATGTTGGGACTTCTTAATATTAGGAGGGGGTGGGGGGGGGGGGGGGGGGGAGATTAATAATTAGGGGAGAGGGGATTAGCCCATGTCAAGAGGTCTTGTGGCGATATCAACCTCTGTCGAGGATTCTGGGGGTTGCTGCTAAATAACTTGAATGAAATCACATGATCTGGTATAAAGGTTTAGGGTTAAGGGATAAGCGTCTAAGTTGCCATACTATGGGTATTGTCGTAGATCGTAGCGTCTCCTTGTTAAAATTTACTGATTAAAGCCAAGAAAGTGCACAAGCTCAGAGTCCTCAAAAGAGACTTTGGATTCAGCCTCTGCTCGTGAGGGCCTACCACATGTGCAGGATTTCATAGACATGGGCTTTGCCTGGGTTTGACATTCAGAGCTGAATTAGAAGTTGGCCAAACTATGATGTCTTGGGGTTTGATGGGAACTAATTACTAATTTAATTAGTAATTAGGTTGGAAGCTGCCCAGCCATCAGCTCAGATTTACCGAGCCCCAGAAAGAGTTCGTGTTCTAGGGCTTCAAATGAGTTAGATTTCGAAGGTCTCATGCTTGCAGCGCTCGGCGCGTCAGTGCTTTCCGAGCATGCAAAGGCCTGGCGACGGGATGTTCCAGGGCTGGGGGTGTGAGCTCTTGATGCTGGGTTTTTCCTTAGCATGCTGGCTATGCGCTTGCCGAATCCATGGACCGTAACAGTGCTGTAAGCCGCACGTTGAAGCCTTCTGAGATCTGATAGATGGACTCCGAGTTCATACCATGGCTGTCACAACCTTCCCTAATTATACGAAAAGAGCCCAATCCAAAAAGTTGTTGTTGGACTTGTACTGACAGTGGTGCTTGGTGCCGGGGATGTACATTATCAGTACATGATTGAGCACATCGAACATTCCATGCGCTCAATGTTTCGGGAGGGAACCTGCGCGCTGAAACTTTTTGAAAGGGCATCCAACGGGCCCGATGTGACTGTCAGTAT
The DNA here is from genome assembly GCA_905231905.1 of Symbiodinium pilosum. Classification (NCBI taxonomy): domain Eukaryota; class Dinophyceae; order Suessiales; family Symbiodiniaceae; genus Symbiodinium; species Symbiodinium pilosum. The sequence continues at coordinate 11,076 of CAJNIZ010005063.1, read as the reverse complement.
AAAGGGCAAAACAGCTGTCATGATGGCTGTTGCCCAAACGAAGGCCTGAAAATAAAAAAAGTCATCTCTCCATGCGATCATCATTCTTTCTATGCTAGAATTTCATCTCTAGTCGTTGAGGCAGCATATTCTAAGTCAACCCTACACCCAGAGCCCCTGATGAGGATTGGGACTTGGAGTTTTAGAAGTTTCCCTCAACCAAGAACCTTCGCAACATGTGTGCCAAGGGGTATCTCACTGCCTTGCGTAGTGAAGGGCCCCAAATGTTTTCAGGGAAATAGGGGTACACGTATCCTACGAAGCCAAGATCAGCAAGCTACCGGTCCACCTCTTGCAGGTTCAACAGAGCAGTTATCCTCAAAGATTGCCTGGATGGGGTCACACATTCGTTAATTTGGGGTATGGGTCCAGTTGACCTCATTGCGTCCCAGTCACTAAAGAGGTACCGCCAGAACCTATGTGAAAAGTGCCCATGCATCCATAGGGGAGGCGGACTGCTATGGCCATGGCAGTCCCAGGGGGCATGCTTGAAAATCCTTAGATAGTCCCTAAATAACATAAGCATATTTCAGAGGGCCCCAAAACTATCCTAGGTTGTGCGTGTCCCTTCATGGTGTCAGGCATTAGGAAGCTTTGAGCCTTCAGCATGTGGAAATCTTTATTGCGATGAGGTAACCTCTACCCCAGGAACGCAGTGGACTTGGTGCGAGACAAGATAGCAAGTCTGCAATCAAAGGGCCTTTTCCTTCAGAAGCTTTAAAGTTTATATAGCCCCAAAGAAGCACTAGAAAATCTAGAGAAGCCCTAGAGCCTCTTTAGAGAAAAAGGCATTCTTTACGGCAGGTTGCGACTTGCTGAACCAGAGGCAAAGCGGCAGAGACGCAGGATGCTTGCCAGAAGTTATAAGGGTAGAAAGTAGAGATTCGAGGTTTTGATAGGTAACAGTTCAGAACCAAGTGGAAAATCCATCGGAATTTTTAGTGGAATCTGGGACTTTGGATTTCAGACTAAGGTGGTTGCAGGACATAACGTTGGGGCTTGAACTTGCTGCAGCTATGGGGCTTAGTCGACCATGTTCCTCAACTCTATCTTTTCCTTTATTATAAGCCTTAGGAGGACCCCTCACCCTTTTGAGTAGGAATATAGGAGGAGCGAAATACAATCCTTGTTATCCCTTATAGTGACTATCACTGGGTGGGGGGCCCACCTCATATAGAAAAGGGTTTGAAGCTGACTGCGGGCATGTCATTCCAACTATTGTGCAATGGAGTAGCGATGACTGAGCAGAGCAAATCATTGCTGTATTTGCAAAGCCTGCCATACCTAAAAAGGCTTCCGGTTTAAGGATGGATGCCGGGCTCTTGTCGCATGTGGTAACACAATGGCGCGGGCGAGTTCCGCAACATCAAGTCCTTGTGTGCACACCCAACAGTTCGTGATAGATTCGACTTGCTAAGGACCCTGCAAAATTATCAAAGAGAGCGAGCTGGCTAGACACATTTCAGATTGAAACCACTCATTTCTGGATCCCCACCACTCCGCTGAGCATGAAGCCGACTTAGACACTTTTCTGAGAAATCATGCCAACGGTCCTTCTCCAGCCTAAATCCTAAACCCTAAACCCCAATCCCCAAGGCTTTAGAGTTGAGCTGCAGTGGGAGCCATGCTCATCAGGTCTCCTTGGGGAGGGGAAGTTGCCCCAAAGCTCAAGCTCAAGAACTCTGGATCCTAGTTTTTTAAGGAATACTTTCTATGGAATCGGATCCCAGTGCGCTTGAACCCCTGTACTTATTCAACCCAGTTAACCCAAAAGAAGATGGTTGTCTGAAGTTTCTTTCCTACTCATAAGGTACCCGAATATGGTATAACATCAAATACTGGTACTGCTGGGTGCCACTTGTTTCAGGCTGCTGCTTTAAGGGCCCCAAAAAGACTACGATATGGATTATAGGGTGTCGTGCTGTCTCTGGGCCAAAAAGAGCGATCAGGATCCTGGAAGGTTTGCAGTAGGATGGTCAGCACCTTCCCCTAAGGGTTTAAGGACTCAAATACTGGGGTTTTTAGGGAAAGAAAACCATTCAGATTGTGGGATTCGGGCCCTGAAGCCTCATTATTTGAGTCCCTGCACCTTTAGGGTTCGATGTTGATGCATGTCTTGAGCGCTAGACATAAGAGTGTTTGAGTGTGTTGTCTTGGGAGATGTTGGCTGCTTTGAGGTGAAGGCCAGACTAAACTTCCCTACGCCAGCAGACCTCAGCATAAAGACTTATGGGTGGTTGTCAAAATTATGGTCCCTTTTTGGGTTCCTATTGTAGTACGGCACCTAATATTTAGGGTACCCAAAAAGGGACCATATTTGACAACCACCCTGATGCTTCTGAACGGCCCTTACATCTGAAGAATTCTACTTGGAGGGTCAGAGGCTCTGTAAGTAGGTTAGTAACCCCTTTCACCTATATAGTACCTCTAGTTATCACCCTTATTAACCTACTTACTACAGTAAGTCCTCCTGACCCTGCAAGTAGGTGTTCAAGTCTGAGCCCCTCCCTTTTTTGCCTGTTCTTGCCTGCTCAGGCAGCACCGCAGCGCGCACATGTGGAAAACAGTTGGACCGCAGAGGGGGCCGGGGGTTATTGATGGACTTCGCGATTGTTTGAGAGAAGGTTTGGGTCTGGGATTTCATTACTCTGAGCACCTACATGGGATGTCTCAAAATCGGGCCTAGGGACCTCAGGGATCAGCCGGGATTGGGATTCAAGAGGCTATTTGATGAAACCACAAAACCGTACAGTCCCCCTTAAGTAGATAGAATATGGCTTTGGGTATAGTATGATAAGATCCCCATATACCCCATATTCTATCTACTTCAGGGGGACTATAAACGGTGTAACTCCCACATGTGCCGGGTTAAGCGCTAGGGTTTTGGAGTGGCTGAGGGCTTTGCTGGTATAGCTGGTGTAGAAACAATGGGACCGTCCCAGGGTGCCCGTAGATCACTGGATCGTAATTGGATCTAACCTTCAACTTTTCTTATATGAAAGCCCACTGAGGAATAGAATAGTTTGTCAAATAGTAACCCAATGTGGAACCAGATCAGGTCTCCTACCCCCAAAGGGTCCATGCAGTTAGTTATATAGTAGATACCTAGGGCCCAAAGGGGCTCCCAAATAATTACTTTGTAGGGCACAGGTATCTACTATAAGCTACATGGACTCTTCTTGGGCTACCATCTCTCTGTGTGTTCACACGCTTAGCTCTGCCGCAAATGGAAGGCTACCCCGGGGCTCCTCCTCAGTCTTATTGGTTCCTAGTACGGAATATGGAATACATTCATTATAGAGAGATTGTATCTGGATTGCATTCCCTCACTTCCTACTAAGAACCTGTAAATTTTGGGCTTGTTGTGGTTTTATGGCAAGCGGTTATAGATATTTTGCTACCCACATAGGAGGCTCTGCGTCCTCTTTGTTCGGAAGCCCTGAGCGTAATGTTGCGCAAGGTAATCTTCAAGACGCAACCATGGGAGTTCGTTAGATGGCAGGAAAATATTGCTTACCTAGACCCTCCAATGTAGTACTTTTTTGGTAGTCCTAATAAGCATCCTAGCCCAAAAACCATACCAAACCCAAAAAGGAACTACATTAGAGGGTCTAGGTAATTCGGGCTTGGCGTGACAAAGCTGTTGCTTGATCTTTAGAGCTTGTGTCAAGAGATCCTCTGCTGCAGGGAGAGTATTTGAAACGGATTACCCAAACAGAATCTAATATATGAAGGCAAGGAACAGAAAGTGACATGCACATCAAGGATGTAAGGCGACGGGCGATTCATACATGCCGAGGGCTAAGGGGCGTAATGGTTCTCTTTGAATTCCCTGCGCCCGTTACATCATGAGACATCCAACCCCCTCTGGGATCCGTACTCTTCCAAAGCACCACAGCCTAAAGATCAGCCTACCCAGTCTGTGCAGAGCTCCCAAAGAAGTACTACATACTGTATTACTATATACACCCTATATTATATAGTATTTTTCCATTATCCCAATATAGCCCCGATGCAATTGAGTAGCATAAGTTTGGATTTCAATGTGGGCCAGTATATGTTTGTCCATCTCTACGGACCCCCAGAAGGGACCACACATGTGTAGAAACCGTGAGGCCCAATGTTCGAAAACCTGAACGTCACTGTGTAATACAGCCTTTGAGAAGGAGACGGTGACTCACAACTTTTAGTTTGTTCATTCCATGCAGCCCGGACATGTCCCAAACTCACGCTGTGAAGAGGGAGCTCTACACTACCAGGACTTTCCTTGTACCCTTAATTGGGGATATATGGTCCCCAATAGTCAGTACTTAGGCCTTGATAGAGGGTAGGAGCAGGGTCTAGGTACTTACCCAATCCCTGACATCCTTTGTGTTTCAAGGGCGTCCCTGCTTCAGAAACTCTGACCTCAAGTGGTTTTATGTTAAGTTAGGCGTGTTGTCCTCAGGAGCTGCATGGATGTTGCTTGAGGTTTCAGGGCCTAGGTCGAAGGGTTAATGTCAAGGGTTTAGAGTCTGGGGCTTTTTACTCCTTGGGACTTAGCTTGGACCTAGGACCTTTGGGATTCCTATTATTCCTATACCTAGGGGTTAACCCTTAGTAGGGGTCCTAAGTGCCATGTAGTTTAGAGCTTCGGGTGGTAAGGGTCTAGAGTTTTGGCTTCAGGGTCAATTTTGTGCGGTTCGAGGTTTTTAGATTTGGGAAAGGGGAACCACCCTCAACCGTAAACCATCCCTAGGTACCCATTGCAGTCAAATACTCTACCATAAACGCCAAACCTGCAATCCCAAACACCTAAACCATACGCTTTGAAACCTAAAGTCCCACTATTCTGAAACCCTAAAATTCGACAGCGTGTGTTTCAGGTGTTCTAACATTGAAACTGGGTGTCTAGTATGGGCCCTTAACCCTGGGATCCTTATACAGCTACTATATACCCTATATGTACCCTAAGGGTCCCTAGAACCCTCCTAAAGGGTCTGAGGGCCCATTGTAGGGGCCCATGCTTCAAACCTTAGAGGTTTAGGGTAAACTCAGGCCTAGGCCCAGTAGGGATTGGCATACAGCACGGAGATGTCCCACTACCCATGTTTTAGGGCTCAGGGTTTGAGGTACCTGGACTTTCGGAAATAGCACTTCAAGGAAAATCTTTGGAGAAGTAGATGACTATTTTGCGCTTGGACCCATATACGACAAGAGAACATGGACTTGGCTATAAGATGGGGAAGTTTCTGTAGCCTTTTCCAAAGCTGATGGAAAAGAGCGTGAAGGCACCACGTAGTTTCGTTCTCTCCAACTTGTTATCCGACAGGAGATTGGAAGCATCACGCGTTATGTAGTACTTTGCATTCTCGTACTCGAATATGTACAGGAAAGAAAAACAAATCAGTGGTACTTTTTGTGCTGCCCCTGCTCATTACCAGCTGGAAAATAGTTATACTCTAGTTAGATGTAGCCCATTAACAGCTGGATAATAGTTATATTCTAGATAGATATAGCCCTTAATATGATCCCTACCTTAATATTACAGTTCTGTATAGCCCTTAATATATACCCTATCATAGACTGTTAATAGGTGGGCAGGACCCGAGCCATACATACCAAGGCGAAGGCGGTTCCGACATTTGGCAAGCTTGTGATGCCACCATCCACGAGCTAGAGCGCACGCACCAGGCGTCGGCTGGAACAGGTTTAGGGTTTACGGGTTTAGGGTTCAAGGGTTTAGGGTTCAAGGGTTTGGGGAAGAGGGTTTTTGGAAGATTGCGGTTGGGGGTCCCGTATGGACCCTTGCGATATGCTGACTACAAACGCATTATGGAGGTCCATATGTTTGCCTTTGTGAGCACAATTTGAACAGATTCCCAAATGGGATTTACGAACCTGGGTCTGAGTCTTTTCGGCCCCGCATTGGATCCCTAAGGGTCCAACATAATTACGTCAATCGAAGATACTTTGGGCCCAAAGCACCTATCTAAAAATTATTCGGGCCTAGATCATGCACTGTTTAGGTACGTGGATTCTGGGGGACTATTCAATGAGGGTTGAGAGTTGCGCATTCATGGTTCCGATTTTGGGCCATTGGGCATGGAGGGACTTTCATTTTCCTGCGATTTATCGCGTTCAATTGCAATGCCCTGAGAAGAAACACACTGGCAGACAAAGTCAACCAGCTTCATTCTCATGGTGATTGATGGTGTCCATTGGTTCAAAGGCCCAGCGCTTGCAACAAATACTATCAAATGTTATTATTACGGTCTTCCAATATTACCCTGCTGATAGAGAGGCAACAGCCGTTGCCGTATTGTTTGCTGGTATATGATGAGTGTTCTCATTCCTGTCAGGAGTAGTAGTGGTGGTGGTGGTAGTAGTAGTAGTAGTAGTAGTAGAAGTAGTAGAAGTAGCAGTAGCAGCCAACACGAGCATTATGGGCACTGCTGCTGCTGCTGCTGCTGCTGCTGCTGCTGCTGCTGCTGTCTCGTGATTGGCATTGGCCAGCACCAATGTTCGAATGGTGTGACATGGTGAATTGCGCGTTAATGCCTCCAATGGAAAGTGGAACACCAAGCACACTCATGCATAAGGATTGTATAGCATCCTTGTGTTGGAGAAATACAGCTTTAAGTCAGAAGCTGCTGTCACGTGGACAGGTGTGCGTGGCAGCGCATAGGCAGGGACTTCCCAAGTTGGGTAAGATTGGCGCTGACTATTTCATGTATATTGTGAGATCATGCGAACGCTGATTCGGAGTGGTGATAGTTAAGCTTAACCAACTTGAGGGCCTCCCCCGGGATCTTCAAGTATTTTTTGCTCCGCAAAGTTCAGGAACAAACAAACAATAGAAATCCGATGAATCAGATACTTGGACCCTACTTTCAAGTTCTGGGTCAGGTATATGTGGCATCTAAATAGAAGGTAAAGTAAAATGTACTTGGGATGCAAACTGGACGAATTGTTACCCCACGAATGACTGCCTCTGAGCCTGCCCCAGAGCCAATATCCCGTAATCCAGGATTATACCCTACTTGGTACTAAGATCCGTTATACGACGTAATGTCGTTTCCTCAAGTACGGGTTCAGGGCTCCCCGGGCCTTATGAACAGCACTGAAAACCGCCCGCAATGCCCTTGTCAGGCGGAGTGCGATGAATGTGCCCTGGACGTCTCGGAAGTTGGGTTCAGGGTTAAGGGTCGATGTTTCCCGGCATTCCGCTGTCCATTCGGTTCGGGGTTCAATAGCGGCAGCGGGGTGGGGGGGATGACGTTGAGAAAGGGACCGGGTTTGTGGGGATTGCAGGGGGGAGCATTGCTCTCTGAGGTAGAGGGTGTTTTAGGGGTTAAAGGTGTAGAGTTCGACGCTAGGATGACATGGGAGGTAAGGGGTTTAGGGTTGTGTCACTTTGGCGAACTTCTTGCTTATATAGTTTGTATTGCAGGCCCTTTTGCTTTGGCAACTGTCGTATCGATGATGCTTTGCCCGGAGGCTAAACGAAACTTATGAGTAGAGTTAGGCCGGTTGAATTCAATACCCATGCCATTTTATCGTCAGAGGGGGTAGAATGCAGTGTATGCGGTATATGACTTGGAGGCTTACACTCAATGTTGATGAGAGCTACCTGCTTCATATAATAAAAGGCCCAAGCTAGAGCTTCCGCAGCACCTTCGCGAGAAGCACCAATGTAAGCTAATCAGACATGCCTTCAACGAAAACAGCCTGCACATGCAAGGATCTTATGCTTGTGTCCAGGGGATATATGCGGATTCTAGGGGGACCAGTTATGGTGTATAGTGCAACTTCAGTTCGGAGCTCATGTGGCATCAATGTCGTGGAGCTGAGGCAATGAGAAGAGTCACAGCTGTCAAGGAAGCCAGGCGCAGAAATGTAAGTGGCAGTACAAATTAGGGCTTAATTAGGGTTCAGGGTTTAAAGATTAGGGGTTAGGGTTCAGGGTTTAGAGATTTGGTTGTATGGTTCAGGGTTTGGGGCTTAAGTTAAAAATATCATGTGTATATGAGGTCTATTCGAGGAACACCGAAACACCATAGATAATATTAGCGTCAGGTGATTGCGCATATCCTGTTGAGGTCCGTTTGAGTTACCTTATACCATAGTAATCTAAGCAATCTAGAACCATAAGATTTGCTACTTGCTCTCCGTTAGCAGTAACCCTATATTTAATTACCCTAAAACCCTAATACCCTAAACCCTAATACCCCAAAACCTAAATGAGGTTTAGCCCAAATGTAGTCCGGCAGAGTTTCTAAAGAAACGGATGCTTAGACTCAGGAGTACAGCCTTCAGGGTACAACCCTTATACCCTATAGATCTGTCTTCATGGAAATGCCCGACAGAAATGGGATGCTTCTCCTTTGGGGATTATAGGTTTATAGGGCTTAGGGGATTAGGGTCTAGGATTCAGGTTTCAGGGCTTCCCGCCGAAGTCAGCATACACCGGTCGACAAACCGGCAAACGTTCTGCGTGGCAAGCCTCTCACACTGGCATTCGTCATCATGTCATATTACCAGTGCAACGAGACGGCGCTGGCTACTCGCGCAGAACTCAGTGACAACTTGCACCTTTTTGCGCTGCGAAGTGGTAGCAGCTGCACACGAGACCACTCCATCTTCTCCGAAAATCATAAGGCATTCGGATCGGCTAGACCCGAGACGGCGACCTGATACCAGGCCACAAACACCGGCTCTCCAGTACAGATCGCGCCGTGCAAACAAACAAATCTTGCATAAACAATACTCAAACAGAACACGCATCGCAATCCTTCCAAGTTTACGCCGCCACAAAGCCAACTTCCCATTCCGGGTCGATGGCCCGCCTCCATGCGGCTTACACCATGCGCATCTTTGAATCCCCAAGTGTCGCAAAAAACTGACACCAGAGCTACAAAGGCATCCGCCAGCTATTTATTCACTTAATCCCGCTCCGTGTTATGACACTGATGCCCTCACAATGCCGGTCTGGGTTTACTTGTTGTCGCCATGGACTACCGTTACAACAGAGTAGCGAACGGGACGCAACATGAAAAGCTATCTCCAGGGCCATCGTGTCGGAAACCTCACACGAAGAAGGACTAGAAACAAATTCCGTGGGACAGGCCAACTTGCGGGCGCGCTGACGCTCTGTGTCTGTTTCGGGAGAGCTAAACAAAGTAGAACATAAGCCGGCTGAAGGCAAGGAGCTCAACGCGCCCATGACCCTGGGTAGTTTGGAGAACACAGAATCATCTTCTTCGAGCTACTGAGCTACATAACATTTCAGGAGCCTCTAGATATTGGCTTTAATTTCCCTCCAGTAATCTTTAAAAACGGATCGTAACCCAATGAATACTAAAAAGGCAGAATAAGTATCACACATCATGTCACAATAATAGCCATGAGTATAAGCACAAGTAACAGTCAGCCCATCTTGAAGGCCAATCCCAAAACCCTATGGCCGGCGCTCGTCTCAAAGCCGCGCAAACCCAAACCTGAATGCCCAGATCCTAATCTCGGTCAGCAAGCTAGATGGTGATGTGTCAAAACGTTCCCTACAGAAAGCTTCAACCAAGAACACAATTATCCAGCTTATCTCCTTTCTATCTCTAGGGTCTCAAAAGGCTCTTATATTGAGAAGCCCTAAACCCTATAGACCCTAAAGCCTAAACCCCAACCCATCAAGCCCTGAGCGCCAAGGAGACGATTGCGACTGCCATCAGAAGTGCGACTTCTGGAGCCACTTTGCTGCCTGCAAGGGGCTACTTGGAGGGTCAGGGGACTTAGCCAGGAATGGAAAAGACAACGAAAACTGCCAAGTTGTTTAGGCTCAGGGTTGAGGGTCAGGGGAATTTTGCAAACGGTTTCCTACAGGGACTGCACTTGTGCGGGGTTTGCAACTAACTGGATGATGGCAAGCTGTAGGTACCTAAGTCCAACGGTTTGCTACAAGAGTAGTGCCCTAGATGGTGCCTGGAAGCGAATGCAGAAGCAGATTTTGGAAGCGAATGCAGAAGCGCATTAATTATGGAGACTATGATGAGGCATTCAACACGGGCCACGATCTGGATTAGTGCTTGCGCACAAATCTTGGTTTCTTGCGAAATAGCTTTGCCAGGGAGTCCGCTTAGTCATGACGTTCTTTTTGGAGGTCCTCTGAGTTCATGGACCGCGACTTAACCCTAAACTCTCCAATCCACCAGGCTAGTTGAGCAGAAACGGCAGCCAAACAAAAGCAAGAGTTTCTATAGTTGATAAAACGAAAGTTGTTACAGAACTGTCTGTAAATGAGTCTTTGCATAGGTGCGAGTGTGGTGCATCCAAAGTTTTGGTCTTTCCACATCTGCCTCTTCGGCTGTTGATCGCGGGTGTTAAAGTGCTCCCTCTGCTGCTGATGATGGTTAAGGGATCAGGGTTTAAGGTTTAGGTTCTAGGGTTTGGGCTGCTCAAGGGTATCCATTTTCATGGGTTCCCCTGCGACCCTCGCCTGTTCGCGCCTTCTCTACATGGCCCTCTAACCCATGTAAAGTGTCCCCAGAACCAATTCACTTTATTCTACCTACCCGTCTGAACCCTAAGGCCTAACACCTAATTCCTCCAAGGCAAGATTGAAGACGCACGCCGGAACTGCCTGAACAGTCAGTGCCAGCAAAGCTGCACGGAGAAGCTTGGATGGGGTTTAGGGTTTCCTTACTGGTTCTTACTAGGAAATCAAGGAGTATAGTCCTCATATAGTTCGTGTATAATATACCCTACTAAGAACCAGTAAGTTAGGGTTTATTGTAGTTGAATGCTGTAGGAGCCGATTCAACTAGAATAGGGCTTGGGGTGTACATTATACGATAGCTGTATGAGGTCGATGAGGGTGGGCTTGTAGCGTCCAAAGTTCTTAAGCTGGAGTTATTGAGGGCTTATATCAGGAATCACCAAACCCTGAACCCTAAACCGCAAAACCCTAACCCCTAAACCCCTAAATGCCAAACCCCTAAACCCTGAAAAGCATTCAAGCACTTGGCCCTTTAGGGGTACCAAAATGTGACCGTAATTTTGGGA
>CAJNIZ010005062.1:0-20188 GCA_905231905.1 Symbiodinium pilosum | reverse complement strand
TCAGGCGTATGAGCATAGTCCACAATGGTGGTAATACCTTCTGGCGACTGGAAATACTGGAAACGTCCTTCCACCGGGTTCAGGCTGCTGATAGCCGTTACTGCCTGTAGTTCATCTTGTTTCAGGAGCACACTTACCCCATATACTGCTGCAAGATTGTAGGCGTTGAAAGTGCCGATAAGCTTAGTCCATAGTTCATGCTTGCCCAGGTTCAGGAGCATGCCGTTGAACTGGTGTTCCAGGATCTTCGCTTTAAAATCGGCATCGGTACGCAGGCCAAAGGTGTACACCTTGCCTTTGGTGTGGTGCAGCATAGTCTTACCATGTCGATCATCAGCATTGATCAAAGCAAAAGCAGATGAAGGCAGTTCGTCAAAAAGGCGTTTTTTGGCGAGGATGTAATCGTCAAAAGTCTTGTGATAATCCAGGTGATCACGGGAAATATTAGTGAATACTGCCCCTTCAAAATGAAGGCCGGCCGTTCTGCGTTGTTCAATACCGTGGCTGCTGGCTTCCATGAAGCAATAGCGGCAACCGGCATCCACCATTTTTCGCAGATGGGCATTCAGACTTACGGGGTCAGGAGTAGTGTGTGTGGCGGGTAATACCTCGCGACCAATCTTTATGGATACAGTAGAAAGTAAACCTGTTTTAAGTCCCAGATTGGTAAAAAGCTGATGCAGGAGAGTGGCAGTAGTCGTTTTCCCGTTGGTTCCGGTTATAGCTACCAGTTTTAGTTGCTCAGAAGGATTGTCGTAAAAGTTGGAAGCAATCACGCCCATTGCAAGATGACTATCCTTTACCTTGATGTAGGTCACCTTTTCCTTCAGATTTTCAGGTAGTTGTTCGCAAACTATAGAGCGGGCACCTTTCTCAATGGCCTGATCAATGAATTGATGCCCATCAGCCACGGTACCGGTAATAGCTACAAAGAGGCTTTCCTTACTTACTTTACGTGAATCCAGGCTTACTGCAGATACCGCCAGGTTAGTGTTGCCAATAGTGTCAACAATAGGTGTTTTATAGAGTATGTCTTTTAGAAGTTTCATCGCTGCCACTAGCCCATTTTTAATTCAATTACACGCTCGGTGGATACTTTGCTTCCGGCCGGGGGGTATTGCCATTGTATTTTTCCCACGCCTTCCATTTTCACCTTATAACCCAGGTTTTCCAGGGCCGGAATAACTTCGGAACCATCCATGCCGGTGAGATCCGGAAGTGATTTAATACTATTCAAATCAGTCAATTGTGTTTTACGGTAGGCGGGTGTAGCCGGGCTCTCGTCTTGTTTTTCAGGGCTCCAATTCTGAGGGGTGTCCAGGTAAATGTTTTCCGCAATGGCTTTAAACACAGGGGCGGCCACGGTAGAACCGTAGTACCCGCGGTGGTAATTCGGTTTGTTGATCACCACAATACAGGAATACTTAGGATTGTCGGCCGGGAAATAACCTGCAAAGCTGGCCTGGTAATCGTAGGTATATTGTTTCCAGTAATTCAGTTGGCAGGTGCCGGTTTTACCGGCCATACTTACCAGGTCGCTCTGAATATTAGTAGCGGTTCCGTTCTTTACCACACCCTCCAGCATATCCTGCAGTTTTACTAAAGTTTCTTTAGAGCAAATAGCTGGATTGATCACAGTAACAGGGTTGTCTTCTACGGTACGCCCGTGTTGACGAATTTCTTCTACAAAGCGGGGTTTTACCATTTTACCATCGTTTGCAATGGCATTGTAGAAACTCAATACCTGTAGAGGTGTAAAACTTACCTGGTATCCAAAGGCAATCCAGGGCAGGCTGATCCCGCTCCAGTTAGGGTCACCCGGCTTGGGTATTTCCGGGGTGCCTTCTCCCTTAATAGGTAGATCCAGCTTTTTATGAATACCAATGTTGTACAGGCGGTCAATAAACTTGTTGGGGTTGTGTTGATAGTTGTTGTAAATGAGTTTTACAATGCCCACGTTGCTGGATACTTCAAAAGCACGTTTTACGCTAACCTTTCCGTAGCCACCTTTTCCGTTGCGGTAGTTGCTGTCCTTTATCTTTTTTTCATAAATGGAGAAAATACCGTTCTCGGTATCCACCAAGGTGTTGGTGTCGGCCACTCCGTCTTCAAGGGCTATCATTACAGAAGCCAGCTTAAAAGTAGAACCGGGCTCCGTGTCTTCCCACACCGCATAATTCCGTTTTTCAAAGTAGGTGCCTTTCTCGGTGCGTCCCAGGTTGGCAATAGCGCGAATGGCGCCCGTCTCCACTTCCATAACCACCGCACAACCATGATCGGCTTCAAAGCGCTCCAGGGCTTTCAGTAATTCATGGTGCACCACATCCTGCATACGGGTGTTGATAGTGGTTACCACATCCAGTCCGTCCTGTGGCTCAATTTCGTATTGATCGCTTACCGGTTTCCAGTTGCCATTGCTTACTTTTTGTTTTAGCCTGCGGCCATCGGTTCCGGAAAGAAAAGAACTGAAAGCCCCCTCAATTCCGGTTTGAGCATTGAGGCGATCATACCCGATGGTGCGCTCTGCGATCTTGCCAAGCGGCATTTTGCGGTAATTCTTCTGCTCCTCAATAAGTCCGCCTTTAAAGCGGCCCAGATTAAAAACAGGGAAGTGACGAACGTTTTGCAATTCGGTATAACTGATGTCCTGCGCCAGTTTCACGTAGCGGCTTCCGGTCTTGCGCCTGGAGAGGAGGTAATTCCCCCACTGAGTGGCTGAACGTTCCGGGAATTTTTGAGCCAGAGCCCTGGATAAGGCAGGTAGCTCTTCAAAAAACACTTCTTCATCTACCGTAACCGGGTCCATATAAATATCATACACGGGCATAGATGTGGCCAGCAGTTTTCCGTCAGAGCTGTAAATATTGCCACGGTCCGCCTTAATGTTGATCTCCCGAATTACCTCGCTTTGTGCTTCGCTCCTCAATTCGGGCCCTTCCACATACTGTATCATAAACAGTTTGAACAGCACCAGAATAGCTACAAGGAAGAAGGGCAAAGTAGCCAGGTAGGAACGATTTAATATGGATTTGTTATCGTTCATTCTTCACTTTCTGCTTTTATTTTCATAGGCGGGTGTTCGGACCGCTCCAGACCCATTTCTGAAGCACGTTGCACCACTTTGCTTTCCATGCTTTCCAGCATAAGGCGTGAGCGGGTATCAATAAATTCAGAGTTGAGCTCTTTCATTTCAGAGCGCAGGCGTGCAATCTGGTGTACCTTCTGGTCTGCACTATGGCTGCTGGCTATCATAATAAGAGCCAACAGGCTCAGGTAAAGGATAAAGGGCCAGTTTTTTTCCCAGCCTTTGCTCACCAGAAAGCGCCCTGTGAATACAGAGTTTAAGGGGTTTTTAAAAGCGAATTTTGCTTTTTTACTACTTGCCATCATCTATCTTTTCAGCAGCCCTCAGTTTTGCGCTTCGGGCTCGGGGGTTTTCATTCGTTTCTTCTATATCGGGTACAATTGGTTTGCGGGTAACGGGCTCCAGCGGACGGATCAAGTTTCCATAGAAGTCTTTCTCTGGCGTTCCTTCAAAATTCCCGGTACGGAAGAAATTTTTTACAGGCCGGTCTTCCAGAGAGTGATACGCCATAATGACCAATCGCCCGCCTGGTTTTACTATTTCTGCTGCCTGGCTCAGGAATTCATGAAGAGCTCCCATTTCATCATTCACCTCAATTCGAATAGCCTGAAATACTTTGGCCCAAAACTGCCCGTGTTTATTGCGGGGGGCGTAGCGCTCCAATACCCGCTTCAAATCTTCGGTTGTTTCTATGGGTGATTCGCTTCGTGCATTGGTTATGGCCCGTGCTAAAAAATGCGGTTTTAATAGTTCACCGTAATCCCTGAAAATACGGGTTAGTTCACTTTCAGCATAGGTGTTAATGACCTGTTTGGCGTCCAGCGGACGTGAACGATTCATGCGCATATCCAGTGGGCCTTCAAAGCGCAAACTAAAACCGCGACTGGCCTCGTCAATCTGGTGAGAAGAAATGCCCAGGTCGGCTAAAACACCATCCACCTGGTGTACGCCTTTAAATCGTAAGCTGTTTTTGAGGTGCCGGAAATTGGAGGTGATTAAAGTGAAACGATCATCATTCAGCGCGTTTTTGTGCGCATCCTCGTCCTGATCAAAGCCATATAAATGACCGGAGGTGAGGTTTTTTACAATCTCGCGGCTATGTCCTCCTCCTCCAAACGTGGCATCCACATAGATACCATTGGGTTTGAGTTGCAGCAGATCTATACATTGATGTAAAAGAACGGGTTTATGATATTCCATCGTCAGGGTCGTTAAGGCTACCCATTACATCCTCAGCCAAGGCACCAAAATCAACTTCCGGATCATTGATAGAGGCTTCATAAGCATCTTTATTCCACACCTCGATCATGCCTACGGAAGAGGAAAGCACCAATTCTGATTTAAGGCTGCCGAAGTTCATAAGGTCCTTGGGGATGTTAAGGCGCCCGTTAGCGTCCATCTCCAGCATCTTTACACCGGCTGTAAACATCCGGATGAAGTCATTATTCTTTTTTACAAAGCGATTGAGCTTATTCACCTTGTCCATCATTTTCTCCCATTCGTCCATGGGGTATAGTTCAAGGCACTTTTGGAAGACGCTTCGTTTGATTACAAAACCTTTGTCGAGCACCGGCAATAGCTGCTTTTTTAGCGCAGAGGGTATCATCACCCTGCCCTTAGCATCCATTTTACATTCGTGTACTCCTATCAGGTTCAACATATTAGCTTTTAGCTAGTCTTGATCTCAAAAGTATAGAAAATGACCCACAATTTCCCACCTTGCTACACTTTGTTGATAACTTTCACCACTTTTAGAATAACCCTTAAACTTTAGGTTTCGTATAAAAGTTCATCAATTTCTTTGTGGAAGCGGGTTTTGGGAAAATGGTGGTAGGTAGTAAAAACGGTGGGGGAAAGTGGAGGGAGTTTGAAGCATCCACCGAATTTCTATTCGTTTAAAATGAAAATAGAGCATGTATTATGGTCGCGGAGTGGAGGTTTTATTGAAGTTAAGCTTGTGTTAAGGGGTAAGGAGGTCTTCTGCGGTTGAAATAATACCTTTGCCCTATGAAAATTCAGAAAGCGGAATTCCTGAAAAGTAGCGCAGAACTCAATCAATGTCCGGAAACCGAATGGCCGGAATATGCCTTTATTGGACGCAGTAATGTGGGTAAGAGCAGCCTCATCAATATGTTGATGGATCATAAAGGTTTGGCCAAGACTTCATCACGGCCGGGTAAAACACAATTGATTAATCACTTTACTGTAAACAACCAATGGTACCTGGTGGATTTACCGGGTTATGGTTGGGCCAAGGTGAGTAAAAAAGCTAAAGAAAAATTTCAGCTTTTGATAGTGGACTATATGGAGAAGCGTAAGAATCTGACTAACGTTTTTGTGCTCATTGATTCCCGGCATGAACCTCAGAAAATTGACTTGGAATTTATGGAGTGGTTGGGTGAATTGGGGGTGCCTTTCAGTATGGTGTTTACCAAGATTGATAAGCTGAACGGTAACAAACTGAATGGCAATCTCAAAGATTATCGAAAGAAGATGCTGGAACGTTGGGAAGAAGTGCCGGTAAGTTTTTCGACCTCAGCAGAAACTGGCGCGGGTAAGCTAGAGCTGCTGGGCTATATTGGTGAGATCAATCGTCAGTTGGGTTTAAATTAGAAGCTTCGGTAACCTGACGGATCACCTCCAGTAAATTTTCAGATTTAAAGGGTTTACTTAAATGTGCCTGCATACCGGATTGCAATGATTTTTCTATATCTTCCGGGTATACATTGGCGCTTATGGCAATAATAGGTGTCTTCAATTTCAACTGACTTCGGATAGCCCGGGTTGTGGCATAACCGTCCATATCCGGCATATTGATATCCATAAATATGAGATCAAAGATTTGGTTCTTAAGTATTTCAAGAGCCTTAATGCCGTCTTCGGCAATTTGTACCCTAAAGCCATTATTCTCCAGTACTTTTAAAAGTAGCACTTGGTTAATAGGATTGTCTTCCACCAATAATATACTCAACTTTCCAGTCTCTATTTTTGGTGTATTAACGGTTTCCGAATGGTGGTATGTATCTGCAATTTCTGCCTGTATACTGAAAGTGAAATCACTCCCCTTATTTTTAAACACCACACTCGGGCTAATGACTTTGATGTGGCCGCCCAGGGCTTTGGCAATTTCCATACTAATGCTCAACCCTAAGCCGGTGCCTCCGAATTTTTCTTTAATATCAGCGTTTTCCTGCTTAAAGGATTGAAATATGGTGGCCAGTTTTTCTTTGTGGATGCCCCGGCCGCTGTCCGAAATAGTTCCGTTTAT
The DNA here is from genome assembly GCA_905231905.1 of Symbiodinium pilosum. Lineage (NCBI taxonomy): Eukaryota > Dinophyceae > Suessiales > Symbiodiniaceae > Symbiodinium > Symbiodinium pilosum. The sequence goes on along the minus strand of CAJNIZ010005062.1, from coordinate 13,835 downwards.
CCTAAAGTCTCCATTTTCATTAAACTGATAATTAAAGCGAACCCGGATTTCCCCGTTATCAGTAAATTTTAAAGCATTTCCCAGTAAGTTTACAAGTACCTGGTTATAGCGATAATAGTCCAGTTTTATAAAACGTGGAAAAGCTTCTTCGAAATACAAGCTGAACTTGAGCCCTTTACTTTCAGCGATAGACTGATAGGGCGCAATGCTCTCGGTAATTTTTTCAGTGAATACTTCAGTGTCAGGATTAATCTGCAATTCGCCTTCCTCAATTTTACTCAGCTCCAGAATATCATTAAGCAGGCTCATAAGGTTGTTGCCTGAAGTTTGGATCATACTCAGGTATTTCTTTTGCTCCGATGTTGCTTCCTGTTGTAACATAAGATCTGTAAATCCTATTATAGCATTAAGCGGTGTCCGGATCTCGTGGCTCATATTGGCAAAAAAGCGACTCTTGTATAAACTGGTGTCTTCTGCCGTTTTGCGCGATTCAATAAGGGATGCCTCATAGGCCTTCCGTTCTGAAATGTTACGGATAAAGATGATAAACTGGATATTTCCTTCTTTTCGGTAATCACGGATATTAATTTCCACCGGAAAAATGTTTTTATCACGGTCCCAAACTTCAATTTCAAAAGTTTTATCCAGCACCCTGTCGCGCATACTACGTGCGTAATGTGGAAGATTATGCAGCATTTGATTTTCGAAAGAGACCGGCAGGATAATATTTTGCAGATTTTGTCCGATAACTTCATCCGAATCATACCTGAATAGTTCTTCTGCAGCATGGTTCCAGAAGTTAATGCGGTTACCTTCATTCACTACAATGATGCAATCCAGTGGATTAGACAGGAGTTTCTCAAAAGCATGAGACTGTTCCTGAAGGTTATGTGAAAGGTTTTTATTTTGATCAGCCTCAGCTCGTAATTGCCGGTTTAATTTTTCCAGCTGACTTATGTTTTCCAGTAAAATTTGTTCCATCTGAGTTTTGCCCAGAATGCGGAGGTAGTCCGGTTTCAGAAATTGAGCGGGTAGCAAGTGGATAATAAAAGGAGATGTTTCAAAATCACGATACAGATAAATGCAATTTTCATAAGCCTTATGATAGAGTCGTTCAAGATTCAGAATACTGAATTGCAAGCTCAGGCTCTTAAAGATGGTTTGACTGAGTTTCTTGATCTGCACTTTATGCGGAAGTCCTTCTTTCCAGTTAAAATCAGGAAGGGCAAGCGGGGTGTCAAATTTTTCTTTCCACACATGGTTACACCAATCCAGTAATATTTGCTGAGAGCTGCCTTTTCGCAAACCAATAATCTGCGACAGTGGGTTGAGGATAAGTTTATAAAAATGAACTGTGAGTAAGAGGCGTGCCTGCCCGGGCTCTAAGAAGGGGAGGCGTGCAAATTCATTGTCTCTCAGGTGTGGGAATTTATTTATGGTTTGCTTGCGGAAGGCTTCACGGGAAGGTTTGAGGATATCATCCAGTGTACAACAATACTGTTCAAAAGAGAGGTATATGCGAACCACGTCTTTATGCTGTCTTTCCGGGCTCTGCCGGGTGAAATCATTGGCCTCCTGAATGAGTGAAGTAGCTTTTGCCGGTGAAGAGACCTCAGATATCAGAAAGCGAATCAGCTCACTATAAGGAGATGGGGGCTGCTTTTTATTTTTTTTAAAAATTGGCCAAAACCGCAACTTCATAATTTATAAACGGCTGGCTTTGTAGGGGTAATAAAACCCAGTCCTGAATAAGGCCCGGGTGGTGAGTAGTGCAGCAAACCAGGCCGTAGTTCCACCTGCATGTGTATATGACGGATGGCCATTATGAGAAAACCCCGGGCCATGAGGCTTATGCCTTTACCAAGCTCACCCCCTCTAAGGGCTGAAACTACTATGAAAGACAGCCCTGCTATTGCAATAAGAAAAGGAATTTCCAACAAGCTGAACCAGGGGTTAAAATCATGGTTTGTACCGGAATGAGTGGTGGTGTGGGCATTTAAACCTACTGTTCCTGCTGCAAAAAGTAAAAGAGTGAGAGTGGAGTAATCTGGTTTCACAAAGCTGTTTTATCAGCAAAAGGTACTACTTTTTGTCAAAGAGATCCAGTTTAATGCCCAGCTCTTTGCCAAAGTTTCGCATATCCTCAGCAGCCTGGGTTTCATTGGTGGCTCTTTCTAAAGTATCAGCCATAGACAGCAGGGTTTGATGCACAAACCGTTTCATTTCATCCGCCAACAAGTCCTTGGTCCACAAGTCAATTTTTAGCGTGTCCCCGTTTTTTTTATCCCATACAGATAATAAAAGAGCCTTAGCCGGAGCGTGTTTCATGCCGCCATCCTCAGCGCTCCATTCAATGGTTTCCGGTACTTTGTTTTCGTCCAGCCCAATGCTGAAGTTTATATTGGAGTGATGTTTAACCATAATCTGTTCGTAATTTCAGTTGCCAGTCGGCAAAAATAAGGGTTTAAGAAGAGGTCTCTTCCAATTTTTAAGGGATATGTTTTTTAGGATTGCCGGAATCGATAAAGGTCTATTCCGGTTTATACTGGCTGAGTTTTAAAAATTTTCGGCTATCCGTTTCAGCCAGCATTTCCTGTAAACTCACATCAGAGTTATTGCGGCAATAATTCCGCACAATTTGCCAGCCCACCCATTGGCCTATACGTCCTGGTGTCTGATTGTCAAACTTCATTCTGAATTTGGAGAAAGGAGCCGGAGCTATAAAGCGCCTGATGTCATTATCCTTTTTGGAGAACAGCAGGTTATTCTCTATAAAGTAAGACCAAACATTACGTTCATTCTCCTGGCAAAAAGCAAGGTGCTCATGGATGTACTGTATAATTACCTCTTCAGACTCTTGTGGCATCATTGCCTCAATAAAATATAAGATCTTACCGTGGTAGATCATGGCATCCAGTAATGAATAGGCATCTTGGTCATTGAGAGGGGGTACGTTATGAAGAGCAAGGGCTTCTATACAATCCCGTATCAAAAAAACGGGGTTATGCTCAAAAGCCAGGTAAGCAGGCAGGTGTGAATAGTAGGATTCATTTTGTCCTAAATACATATCCAGGGCGGCAAAGCACACTTCGTTTTCGGGAGCATACAATAGGGGGTAGTCAAAATCCAGGTTGGATATATAAGTGTAAAATTCAATAGAAGGCCGTTGCTTGTAATAATAGTAAAAATGTTTCATGGCCTCATTCAGTTTATGGTTTGCACTCTCCATATCTCCCCACACATCCTGAGCCTTTTGATATAGATCAAGCTGACGCTGATCTGAGCGTTGAAAACGCCAGAATCTGTCGGTAGCCCCGGATTGGAAAAACAGTGGATATTTTTCCTTAAGGCTGTCAAGCTCTGACTCAAACCGCGTAGTGTCTGTAGAGAAAAAAGCCTGGTCAAAGCGTTGAAAACGGGTTTGAACCTCAATGTTGCTTATATCCACTTCAAGGTGATCCTGTTCACAAGCTATTAACAGAAACAGTGAACTTATAGTCCAAAAAATTCTTTTTATCATAAACCGTGTTACTTGTTAATCAAGTACTTTAATTTTACGCCCAAAATTTTAAGTTTTGAAGAAAATCAAGCTATTCCTTTTTTTATGCCTTTTAGCAGGCTCAAAGATAAACGCTCAGAATTTGAGGCTTGGTGTGCACGCCACTCCCTCTATAAATTATATCTCAACCAGTGAGCCAGACGTGGAAACCAACCTGGCGGTAAAATTTGGCTTTGGCCTTATGGCAGATTATTATTTTGCTGAGCATTATGCCCTTTCCACCGGGGTTGATATTTTAAGCAGCGGAGGCACTATGGAGTTTAATGACACCAGCCGTAGCTATCATGCCGGATATGTGCAAATTCCGATTGCCCTCAAAATGAGTACGCGTGAGTTTGGCTACTTCACCTATTTTGCCAGATTTGGTGGCGGATTATTGATTAAAACCAATGAAACTATTGATTTTGAGCCGGATATTCCGGCCGGGCAAGAGCTTGACTCGTATATAAACCCACTGGGGCTTACGTTTAAATTTGGTGGCGGAGCCGAATATAGCTTTGGTGGTTCCACCTCTTTGGTTGCTGAAATAGCTTATCACCGTAACCTGGTTGACAACCTGAATGATGATGATCCTGCCTTACGCTCCAGCCGGTCTTACCGTTTTGATTATGTGGCTATATCCTTAGGGATCTTATTTTAAACTTTACCGTTATCGTATGAAAACCAGTCAGGTTATAGATCATATTGTAAACTGGTTAAAGAATTATCTCCAAGACTCTGGTCAAAAGGGTTTCGTAATAGGCGTAAGCGGAGGTATAGACTCAGCCGTAACCTCAAAGCTATTGGCTCTTACCGGATTACCGGTTTTATGTGTGGAAATGCCCATTCATCAGAATCAGGATCAGGTTAGCCGGGCGCTCAAACATATTAAGGGCTTACAGAAGGAACATACTAATGTAAGCATGACTTCAGTAGACCTTAGCCGTGTATTTGACCTTTTTATTGATGAGTTGCCCCAGGTGACTGACTCGGATGAAAGAGCCATGTCACTAGTGAATAGCCGGGCACGCCTGCGCATGACCACACTGTATTACTTTGCTGCGCTTAACCGGTATATTGTGGCCGGAACCGGCAACAAGGTAGAAGATTTCGGGGTAGGCTTTTACACCAAATACGGAGATGGAGGTGTGGATATAAGCCCGATTGCCGACTTGTTAAAAACAGAGGTATATGCCGTAGGTAAAGAGCTGGGAATTATTTCTGAAATTATGCAAGCCCCGCCCACCGATGGACTTTGGGGTGATGACCGCTCAGATGAAGATCAGATTGGTGCTTCTTACCCTGAATTGGAATGGGCCATGAAGCAAAAGAAAATGCATAAAAAACCCGGGGATTTTGAGGGTAGGGAAAGGGAGGTTTATGAAATATATTTACACCAGAATCGAATAAATCAGCATAAAATGCTTCCTATTCCGGTTTGTGAAATACCCTCAAAGTTAAAGGATTAGATCGTTGAAATGGACAAAATTTAGGGAGAAGTGTCATTATTATCTGACAATTAATATATACATTTGTTAAAATTAACTTACCTAAGCTTAAAGTTTCAAATAACACTGAGATGATAAAAATTTTACTTGCTGATGATCATGCAGTTGTCCGAAAGGGACTTCAGCTTTTTATTGGCTATGAAGACAATATGCAATTGGTTGCAGAGGCTTCAGATGGAGATGAACTCATTGAAATGATACAGAATCATGAGGCCGATATCCTCCTTTTGGACCTGGATATGCCTAAGATGAATGGTATCACCGCCATTCGTAAGATAAAGGAGATGGCCCCCGACCTCAAGATCATTGTCTTAACCATGCATCCTGAAGATATTTACGGAAAAACAGCCATGCAAATGGGCGCCAGTGGTTATGTGATTAAAGATGATGAACCTAAAAAACTCATCCGTTCCATAAACCGGGTTATTGAAGGCGAGCAAATATTCAGTGATGATATCCTGAATAATAAGCGTAAGAATAAACCTATTAAATTAAGCCAACGCGAAATAGAAGTGTTAAAGCTTCTTTCTACTGGAAAATCAAACAAAGAGATTTCAGAAGAACTTGAGATCAGTGACAAAACTGTGAGTACTTATAAGCTGCGTTTACTGAATAAGATAGGGGCAAAATCAGTGGTGGATCTTATCAATTTTTCAACCAATTACCCGGAGATACTCAACCGCAAGAAATAAATATTCTTTGAATATAAACACATTCCGCAGATGCTAGTGGAATGTTTAAATGTCTTTCCGTGCGAAACAGGGAAAGACATTTTTATTTTGCTTCAATAGTATCCACAACCCATATTATCCTCTCGTTTTTCTTCGGAGTGCGATGCTCTCCTTTGCATTGTCTATTTTTGCCGACTAAAGCAGATTTTGTGTCAAATATTGTAGCCATTGTAGGTCGTCCCAATGTGGGTAAGTCTACTCTTTTTAATCGCCTTACCGAAAGACGGGAAGCTATTGTGGATTCCGTTTCAGGAGTTACACGTGACCGTATTTACGGACGTTCCGAATGGATAGGTCGTGAGTTTTCTGTAATTGATACCGGGGGCTACATAAGAGGTTCTGATGATATTTTTGAAGGAGAGATTCGTAAACAGGTTGAAATTGCTATTGAAGAAGCACAAGCTATACTTTTTGTGGTGGATGCCGAGCAAGGTGTAACCGGCATGGATAAAGAAGTGGCTTCCTTACTGCGCAGAACTAAAAAGAAGGTGTTGCTGGTAGCTAATAAGGTAGATAATGCCATGCGTCAGACGATGAGTGCTGAGTTTTACAGCCTTGGGTTGGGAGATATGTACAATATCTCAGCCATGAATGGTTCAGGAACCGGTGAGCTATTAGATGACCTGGTAGCTGCATTGCCTGAAGAACAAGATGAAGAGGAACCGGATCTTCCGCGTATTGCCGTGGTAGGCCGCCCTAACGTTGGTAAGTCTTCTTTTATAAATGCACTTACCGGTGAAAACCGCAACATCGTAACGGATATTGCCGGTACTACCCGTGATGCAATAAACACCCGCTATAAATTATTTGGCAAGGATTTTCTGTTGGTGGATACGGCCGGTTTACGGAAAAAGTCGAAGGTGCATGAAAACCTGGAGTTTTACTCAGTAATGCGCTCCGTAAGAGCTATTGAAAGTGCCGATGTGTGTTTACTGCTTATTGACGCAGACCGTGGCTTTGAGGGACAAGACCTTTCCATTTTCAGCCTGATTGAAAAAAACAAGAAGGGAGCTGTAATACTGGTGAATAAGTGGGATCTTGTTGAGAAGGATACTCAAACAGCAGATCAGTTCCGGAAAGTTATTCTTAAAAAGTTAGAGCCTTTTACAGACCTGCCGGTGCTTTTCATTTCTGCACTTAATAAGCAGCGCATTTTTCAGGCCGTTGAAGAAGCGATGAAGGTATACGAAAGACGTAATTCACGTGTGAGTACCAGCAAGCTTAATGACGTGATGCTTCCCATCATCGAAAGCAATCCGCCCCCATCTATTAAGGGAAAATATATTAAGATCAAGTTTTGTACTCAGTTACCTACGGTAACCCCTTCCTTTGCCTTTTTTGCCAATTTACCACAGTATGTAAAAGAGCCTTATAAGAGGTTTTTGGAGAATAAACTCAGAGATCAGTTTGATTTTAACGGGGTACCTATCCAAATTTACCTGCGTAAAAAATGAAAACGTTAAGTGCCGTTCTCCTTATCATTTGTTGCTCACTCAAGCTTGTTGCTCAAGAGGTAAGTCTGACGGATCTGAATTTTTCAAATGCATTTGAAAAGCAGGCTTTTGAGGATGTGGCGAAAGGTTCGCCTGACGTTTTCCTGCTTTTTGTAGCCAGTTCCGGTAACGCCACCCAAGAAGATTTTCAGAATTTCAAACTGCGGCTGAAACAGTTTGTCAGCGATTTGAATCCTGAAAAAATGCAACGCTACTCCGGCAAAAAAAAGGTGCGTAAAATCTTTGAAGCGGTTCAGGATGACTGGCTGATGAAATATGATTTTGAAAACCGTTTTACTGATATTTTTCAGGGAGGCTACTTTAACTGTGTGTCCTCCACCGCTCTGCACGCGTTGGTGTTGAATGAGTTTGATATACCCTATACCATTTCTGAAGAACCACAACATGTGTACCTGGTAGCTCAACCTGATGATGAAAATATTATAATGGAGGGAACGGACCCCTTTGATGGCTACCAGCGTCTTACGGATCGTTTGGTTCAAGCACAACTGCAATCTTTGGTAAGCCGGAAGATCATTACTGAGGAAGAACTGCATTCACCAGATTTGAGGTCTGTTCTGAATGATCTCTACCCACAACGGGATATAAGCCTTATGGAGCTGGTAAGTATTCAATATTACAATCAGGCTATTTATGATTTTGAAAAGTCCAAGTATCTGGAAGCTTATCAGAATGCGCTGAAGGCCTATTTCATTACACCCAATGAAAAGTTTCGCTCCATTTTATATTCTACTTCTGTCAATTGGTTGGCTCAACGTAATCTTCAGTCAGAGTATTATACCGGTATTATGGCAATGTTTGCGATCACTGATACCACAAAAGATCATTACGACCTGGTGGCTGAAGAGTTTGGGGCAGTAGGCTATAGTCTGTTAATTGAAGAGCGTAAGCCTTCAGAGCTGGACTCGCTTTACAAACGGTTACATATAAAACTGAAAGAGCCATACCTGTTAAAGAGAATGGCCTTTACATATCATTCGCTTAAAGCAGATTATGCTGCAAAATTGGGTTTGTTTTACGATGGTTATAGTCACGCCTCCCAGGCTATGAGTATAGATCCTGAAAACCTGGACGTCATAAATCTTTTGCTGACCAGTACTGCGCAGTTGATATATGCGCAAAAACTTCCTGATGCTTCTGATTCACTAAAGAGTTTGTCTGTACGCTTTCCGGGATTAATTGAAAATAATATCTGGCGCAGCCTTTATGCCGAACAGTTGTTAAGGGATGTGTGGAAAGAATTAGGGGATAGCTACAGTAATAAGGTAGACGACAAAATAGAAGAGTTTGAGAGCTTTATGGATGATCCAAACCTTATTATAAACCATGAGCTTATAGGGTCTGCTTACTCCCGTCTGGCGCTCAAGCGTTTTACTAAAAGTAAGGCTAAGGCAAAAGAAACCTTATATAAAGCACTGCTTTGGGCACCCGGCAATTCTAATTTGTTGCGTGTAAAGCAGATGCTGGGCGTTTAGCTATTCTCTATAGCCAGGTTCATCCGGGTATGGGTTACCATATCATCGCCCCATTTGCTCTTATAAGTAGCATAAATAAATATTTCACGGGCTATAAAAAAACCCGGCTCCAGTTCAAAGGTCAGCTTGCCATTCTTCGGTAAGGAGTATAGCTCTTTACTCGTTTCCGGCTGCCATAGGTTTTCTTTATCAAAAGCATAGAAGCTAACACCCTTGGCGCGCGGCTCCAAAGAAAATTGCAGGCTATAGGTATTATTCAACGCTAAATTGTCCGTGTGTGTAATGATGATTTTGGGAGCTGGTACTTCTTCACCTGTATAATCTTTTTGCATTCCTCCCGGCATAGGTAAACCCTGGTTAAAAGTGATCTTCAGCTTAGGATTACCGCTTTTAAAATAACGAATAAAGTCTCCGTGCTTTTTCCCCTCCTGGTAATGCACCACACGTTCCGGCTTACCTTCGCGGCTGTATACCCTGGCCACTCCGTGTAGCAAATTATCTTTGTAGTCAGACTCTTTCCACAGGGTGCCATCTGAATAATACTCCCGGCTGGTGCCATTTTTTTTACCGTCCTTATACTCAATTTCCACGGTAGTATTGGAGCGTTTATTCTCTTTGGTCACTATGCCATTCTTAGGTGGGGCCTTTTCTGCCGTTTTGGCTTCCCGTTCCTTTTGTTCGGTGAGTTCACTTTGTTTTTCGGCCAGTTCGCCCATACGGGCCACTTCCTGGCAACTGCTTAAAAAACAGATGGTAATTAAGGTCAGGGTAATTTTAAATTTCATTCTTTTGGGTAAGTTTTTGAAATACTTGCTCAAGTTTCTGATCTTTTTGGCTCATTTCCAGTACTACCATTTCATGGGCTACGGCATATTGAAAGATCACACTGCGGATTTCGTGATCTTTAAGGGCGGTAATTTGCCATTTCAGGCCCTGGCCCATGTCTTCTGCCAGTTTAATGCCCTCCAGTTTTTTAAGTTGAGATGCGGTGGTGGGTTTGTCAAACTCTACTCTGAAAATACGGTCGCCCATCAGTTCTGTTAACAGCTTTGTAGAGCTATCCGTAACTATTTTGCCCTGGTTGATAATGATCACACGGTTACACAGTACTTCCACCTCCTGCATAATGTGGGTGGAAAGCATTACCGTTTTAGCCTGACCGATTTCCTTAATCAGGTGACGTATTTCCACCAACTGATTCGGGTCTAAGCCCGTTGTAGGTTCATCCAGTATCAGTACTTCAGGATCATGTAAAAGAGCAGCAGCAAGGCCAGCTCTCTGGCGATAACCCTTAGAGAGTTGCCCCAGTTTTTTGTGCTGCTCCGGTTCAAGCCCCGTTTTACGTATCATTTCCGGTATACGATCTTTAGATACCTTATGCACACCGGCCATAAAAGCCAGGTATTCCTTCACATACATCTCCAGGTAAAGCGGGTTATGCTCCGGCAGATACCCCACTTTTTTACGAATGGCAATACTCTCCTCTTGGGTGTCCATACCGCATACTTTAGCTATACCTGCACTTTGCGGTATATAACAGGTCAGTATTTTCATCATGGTAGATTTTCCGGCTCCGTTAGGCCCCAGAAAACCTACAATTTCCCCGGTTCCTATCGAAAAGCTCACGTCATCCAGAGCTTTTTGTTTACCGTAAAGTTTACTGATGTTTTTTACTTCAATTGACATATTCTGTATGCTGTTTCAGAAGTGCTAAAGTAAAGGAAATGTAAGGAGCATACCAGCGAATAGCTATACCGTATCAACTGTTAAATAAAAGGTGCATGATACTGGTGCTTTTTAAGAATTGGATAATTTCGCTGTTGAATGAAAGAAGGAAAGGTTATAAAGTCTACCGGAAGCTGGTATATGGTGAGGTCTGAAAATAAGATATGGGACTGTCGAATAAAAGGGCGTATCCGGCTGGACGGTATTAAAAGCACCAACCCTGTGGCGGTGGGTGATGTGGTGGACTTTCACCCTGAAGAGGGCCAGGAGTCCCGGGGCGTAATTGCAGGTATCCACGATCGTAAGAATTACATTGTACGGAAGTCCGTGAATCTCTCCAAACGCACTCACGTTATTGCCGCTAACCTGGATCAGGCCATTCTTATTGCCACCCTGGAGTTCCCGAAGACCTACCCCCGCTTTATAGATCGTTTTATGGTTACAGCAGAAGCCTATGACATTCCGGGTGTGCTGATCTTTAATAAACATGATCTCTATACGGAAGAAATGTTGGCAGAGCTGGATTTTCTGAGCATGGTGTACCGCGATGCCGGGTATACCGTAGTGCATACTTCACTGGTATCAGGTACAGGTTTGGATGAATTCCGGAATCTGCTCAAAGATCACACAAGTCTTTTAAGCGGGCATTCAGGAGTTGGTAAATCCAGTCTTATTAACCATGTAGAACCGGGCCTGGATCTTAAGACCAAGAAAATATCCGAAAGTCATTTACAAGGCCAGCATACCACCACTTTCGCAGAAATGCACGCCCTGAGTTTTGGCGGAGATATTATAGACACCCCTGGTATTCGTGGTTTTGGATTGGTGGATATGGATAAAGAGGAGATCGGAGATTACTTTCCCGAGATATTCCGTCTGAAGGGCGGCTGCAGATTTCACAATTGCCTGCATGTGGAAGAACCGGGTTGTGCGGTAAAAGAAGCCGTTGAAAACGCCCGTCTGCCCCTGAGTCGTTACGAGAGTTATGTAGCACTGGTGCAGGGTTTGGATGAAGATGATACGTACAGAGCAGATATATATGAATAGTTTTTCTAAAATGTTGATCCTGTGAGAGCTTTATTGCAAAGAGTCAGTTCCGCATCAGTTACCATTGAAGGTAAAGAAGTGTCAGCCATTGGGCGGGGTTTGCTGTTGTTGCTGGGCGTTGAGGAAGAGGATGGCCGGGAAGATATTGAATGGCTGGCCCGTAAGGTGAGCAGTATGCGCATTTTTGGTGATGAGAACGGACTTATGAATGTATCGCTTTGTGATATAAAAGGCGAGCTTCTGATTGTGAGCCAGTTTACACTACATGCGTCCGTGAAAAAAGGAAACCGGCCCAGTTTCATTAAAGCGGCTAAACCGGAAAGAGCTATACCACTGTACGAAGATTTTATTACAGAATGTGAGAAGTATTTGCCGGGCGTGGTGTATTCTGGTGAATTTGGCGCGGATATGCAAATAGGTTTGGTGAACGATGGCCCTGTAAGCATTTGGATAGATACTAAAAACAAAGAATAATGAGCAAGGGAATTTCAGAAGTGCAACAAATTGTAGATCAGTGGATCAAAGATCATGGCGTGCGCTATTTTAATGAGCTTACTAATATGGCTCAGCTTAGTGAGGAAGTAGGAGAGGTGGCACGCATTATTGCCCGCAGGTATGGTGAGCAAAGTGAGAAAGAATCGGATAAGTCAAAAGACCTTGGCGAAGAACTGGCCGATGTATTGTTTGTAACAGTATGCCTGGCCAATCAAACCGGGGTAGACCTGCAGGCCGCTTTTGATAAACGAATGGAAAAGAAAACCAAACGCGACCATGACCGGCATCATAAAAATGAAAAACTGAAGTAAATTTTACAAGCTTACTTCCATTCCCGTCCAAAACCAGGCCCCTGGTAGTTGCACATTACCGCGATCGTAATAGGTTTTATTCAGCAGATTTTGACCGGATACGGAGAAGCCAAAGTTTTTCCACTGGTACATCAGGCGGGTGTCTATCAATACTATTAAAGGGTAATCCAGCAGTTCTCCGCTGGAGGCATCGGTATAAGCACCATTGCGTTGCTGGTAACTGAGTGTATAACTCAGCTTTAGCCCCTTTAACAAGCTATGTTGGCTGCGCAATACAGCCTTATGGGTAAGGTAGTCAAATACATAAAGTGATTCGTAAGCCGGATTCTCATTATCCGTAGTGATAAAGCTGTAACCTACTTCCAGAAAATCCATTTTCACCCGCTTTTGAAGTTCCAGTCCTGTTAGGCGATAGGTCATATCTGCGCCACTAAAGTTTACCTGTGCGGTATTACTGGCCACCAGATTGCAGGTGTCACAACGCCTTATCCAATCGATAATATCCGTGCCCTGCCTGCGGTATATGCTAAGGTTGAAAAAGTAATTGTCGCTAAGAAATTTATAACCCAGCTCGTAATTCAGAGAATTTTCAGGTTGCAGGTCTTTACTGCCCACAGCTCCACCCAGGCGGTAATACAGATCTGTATAGGAAGGCAGGCGGAAAGAGCGGTTAAAGGAACTGTATAGTTTGTGGTGGCGGTTAAAGTTATAACCTGCGGTAAGGGCCGGGTAAACTCCCGGCTGAAAAGCGGTGGTATAATTGACCAGAAGAGCGGCTGAAAGATCAAACTTACCCACCTTTTTATAGTGCTGACCGGAAAATGAAGCATTGTGTCTGCTGGCTCCCAGGCTGTAAACCCCACGTTTTTGAGCAATACTGATGGGAGCTTCTAAAGCTTCACCCAGGTTGTTGCTCACCACTTCTTCAAAGCGGTATTCAGCACCCAGTGAAGTTTTACCCCAGCTTGTACGGAATTGCACTTCGGTCTTTCCGCCCAATACGTCTGAGCGGTGGTAATTATGTCCAGTATAAAAAGAGGCAGCCGTATCGGTGCCTTTAATAAACAGGCCGTTATTGTATTCGTAAAAGCCTGGTCCCTCGCGGTACAGTTGAAACTCATCCCAGTTCCTGCGCCAGTATACCTGTCGGTCTATAGTAATATTATCCCCGGATTTAAGACCGGCATTTACAAACAGGGTGCGTGTTCTTTCGTATTGTTCCGGGAAGTTATTTGAATAAAAGTTTTGAGCTCCAAAGTCCTGCCAGGTATATCCACCGGAGAGGTTCAGCTGATTTTTACCCAGTTGAATGTAGCTTTGCCCGTATAGATTGGTATTGTTAAAGTCTGTGTTGGGCTTAAACCCCTCTGAACCGGCAGTATTTATCGAAAGGCGGGTTTGATGATGTGTGCCCACCAGTTGCTGTGAAAAAGAAGCCTGGTACGATCCAAAAGAGCCGGCCATAGCTTTAGCCGTAGCCTTATCTTCTGC
>CAJNIZ010005061.1:1726-14424 GCA_905231905.1 Symbiodinium pilosum | reverse complement strand
TAATCCCTAAACCCTATAGTAGTCCCCTATATAACCCCCCCTTTAAGGAGTTTAGACTATGGCTCATCTATGGTTTAGGGTTGCTTTGAACTTTTTGGACCGCACATCGGGATCCTTCATTCGGTCCCCTGTCAAAAAACTAGGCTCTGCTTTGAAGACCCCTGAAACAGCAACCTTAGGGTTTAGGGTTTAGGGTTTAGGGTCTAGGGTCGAGATCCTTGTCTACATCCGCGGGCGCCTGGCTAAGCTACATGTCATCTTTTTAAACGTGTTGCTCCAATTCTGCCAAAGATCGCGAAGAATCGAGTGCTCCGGCGCCATGGTCTTGACCAAGGGCTCTACACGCTACAAAAAACTTTGAGAAAGCATGCCATTCAGGACACCCTCATGACATGACCCACAACTTGTGAACGCGCCCGATCACCTGTACGAAGTCCTATATCCTGTCAGCCCATGCCCATCCCAGTGACCCGGCCCAGGATTAAATGTGCCTGTCCTGAACCCAAGTCCCTACACAAGATAAGAGGTTGCTGCCCGGAAGCCTGAATCCCCTACCCTGCACAAGACAAGATGCTCCTGCCCTAGACCCCCTAAGCCCTACACCCTACGCAAGACAAGATGTTCCTGCCCTACACCCTAACCCTACACCCTAAACTCTATTCAAACCCCAAACCCCACACCCTATACACTGAACCTTCACCAGACTAGCGGTGCTCCGCGCGCCTGGCACTCATGGGCAAGTCCGCCAACACAGACATCACAGTTCATGGGACACCTCGGGCTCTTCATAATCGGGGTGTATAGGGCTTTATGAGCAACAGTCAATATTTCCCAGTGAGTTCATGGCTAGGGAATATATAGGGGACGAAACTGAATTACCAGAGGGAGCCCTATGTCCAACCTTCATTCTGCCTTGGTAAGACCAATGTTGACAGTAGATCATATAGGGATCTGTAGGGTTTAGGGTTTAGGGGCCCAAGTAAGTAGAATAGCGGACAATCCAGTGCAACATAAAATGGAAACGGGGATGATCTGATAGAATTAGGGATGTAGGATTTAGGGGCTAGGTACGAAAAAATAGTGTTGTACGGAATGGTAGTTAAACGGGCCTATATGATATAATCTGTATATAACTTGGGTTTTCCCTGCCGCTTACAAGAAAGGAGCCAACTTGGGCGGGCTCCGAAGGTTGGGCCCAAAAACTTAAATCCTTAAACCCCGAGGCCCTAAATCGTTGATGTTGGGGCGTAAAGAAATGCTTGTTGGGAGGATGCTGGGTCCCGTTTAAGTCAATATAATCCCCTAAGCTCCTGCAACAACGTCCCAGGTACCCTATACCATGAGAGCTGTAGTCTAGGATCGCACTTATTCACCCTATCATACTCCCCTGTATAACCCCTTTATAATCGCCCTTTTCTCATGTAGCATCGGTCAACGTGACTTTCCTGGACTGGTGACTAGAGAGTTTGGAGCTTAGGATTCAACAGCTGAGTTTAGGGCTTGTGGATATTTCGGGTTTGGATTTCAGGAGTTACCAAGCCTCAGGGGGCACCATAAACTGCCTTGCTGCTACAAAAGCCCATATTGCTGATGAAGGAAATCCTGCACCATCTCATGCCACACAATCTTGAGAGTTTCTGTGGAGTGGTTCACGCACTCCAAAAGAAACAACGTTCCCGCATGCACAGTCGTACCTTCCCTCAGGTGTACAAAAAACCAGTGCTGAGGCAGGGTCTGCAGGCAGTTGTAGCCGTACCGATACCTTGTGGACAGCGAGCAGCAAAACGGCTTGGGGGATCTTGATTTGCAAATACTAGGCAGGCATGACGCAGAATGTTAATGTACTCTGGAATAAAGTCTCTTACAATAGACTATAAGACATCGTTGGTGACTATTCAGGCTTCTGGGTCATCTTGAATGCGCGCAAGCAATGCTGGGCCTTCCTTCGCCCTGCTTGGGCATCCGCTGGATTGCTGATTATACAAAAAATTGTGCAGCAATGGAGCATTCAGGCCCGGTTGAGGGTTTAGGGAGTTTCGGGTTGGCTCCACTTTGGATCCTTTGGATCCTTCAGGGGGTCTGGGAAAACAGGATCAAGCGACAAGTGCCACCACGGAAGTAGCGCAGCGTTCATAAAGCTCAGGCTCATTCACTTGGCTGGATTCGTTTTCATTGTATACTATGGGCGTCTGCTAGCGTAGGCCCCCACACGCGACCACAAGGGATGGTGATAGTACCAGTAGTGCCCTGTATATTCGGAGTATACCAGCATTACTGGATGGTCGCCGGACCCAAGTTGTTACTACTGTAGCTTTGCTGGTCGCCAGGCGCTCGAAGAACGTTTCGGTTTTAGGTCTGCGACCGCAAGCACATGCTCTACACAACTCCGCTCCAGCACGCTTACAGTCACAATGTCGCTAACGGGGACGGCTCCAAGGGTGGGTAGGTACTAGGGAGGAGTACTAGGGAGGATTGGAGATTATGAGTATTGGGAATTACTAGGTTATCCTCAGCTTGAACCACACCCCTGGGAATACGATAGCTAGTACAACTCGGATATGACACAAGCCCTATGGAATAGTGAATAGAGGGACCTTGTAACAGAGCTAACACTTGTGCTAGCACAAGAAGAAATGTACATGAGTGAAGGTACTTAGAGATGGAAGACAGCCAAGGTTGTTTTCCGGGAAGGCCATATCATACAGACCTGAATTATTCTAGAAAATTGTCAGATCGGCTCCGGTCGAATTCCGAATTTAACCCCTTCCCCCAATATTAAACCCTCCCTAATATGAAATACGGGTTCGCCAAAATTGTACATGCTGAAATCTGCGCCCAAAACTATTGTTGGAAGGGCCAAGACTAAAGTTGATTACGTCTCGGAGCCTTTGAATTAGGGGGGCGGGGTTTTGGCACGACTTTCAAGGATTTCCTAGATTTTGACTGTTTTTGAAAGGTTTTTATACAGGACTTCATATAAGAATTGCAGCAACAGAGTCCAAGGTTCTAATTTGAACTAGTCCCCTAATAAGTAAGGTCCTGGTTTGAGCCAATCCATAATGAGGCCCTAATTTGAAATAGTCCCTAATCAGGCGCTAATTTGAAACAATCTCCAATAAGGCCCTAACTTGAAATAGTCCCTCACGAGGCCCTAATTTGAAACATACCCTTATAAGGCCCTAATAATCCCTATTAAAACCCCAATTTGAACTAGTCCGTAATAAGGCGCTAATTTGAAAAATTGTCCCCAATAAGGCCCTAATTTGAAATAGTCCCTAATATGGCCTCAATTTGAAGTAATCCCTATTAAGGTTCTAATTTGAATTACTTCCTAATAAGGCCCTAATTTGAAAGAGTCCCTAATAGTCCTAATTTGAAATAGGGATTTAGTCGATTTTCTTGGGTTTGATAGTCAAATAATCCTTGTAGACAGGAACCTAAACCCCCAAATGATCCTTACAGAGACCAAAAACCCAAAATAATCCTTAGAGAGAACCCTAAAACACCAAATAATCCTTACGGAGAACCCTTAAAACCTGAAATAATCCGTACAGAGAACTCTAATACCCCGATAATCCTCACAGAGACGCAAAAACCCAAAAGAATCCTTAGAGAGATTCCTAAAACGCCAAATAATCCTTACCGAGAACCCTAAAACCCGAAACAATCCTTACAGAGAACCCCTAAAACCCCAAATAATCCTCTCTGTACATAAGGGATCACCTTGGCTTCCTGATAAGGCCCTAATTTGAAATAGTCCCTAATAGTCCCTAATTTGAAATAATTCCCAATAAGGCCCTAATTTGAATAGTCCCTAATAAGGCCCTAGTTCGAAATAGTCCCTACTAAGGCCCTTTATTAGATTTAATTGAGTTTGGTATTTTCTAAATAAGATTTCAATTACCCCCCTTAATGTTCGGGTCTTACGATACATACCCCCCTAATATTAAATATGCGCGGGCGTATTTACCTCAAGGGGGGGGAGCCGTTTAATGTTAGGGGGAAAGGATTACTTCTGCCTGCCCCAAAAACCAAACAAAAAGCCATTGCATTTTCTGCAAAATACGAGATTGTGCCATTCGTCTTTCACCTCGGGACAAGCGTGTTGGTTAGCTATGCTGAGCGAAGCTTGTCCTCCTGCATCAGCATGCAGGCCAGAGGTGCTGTGCCTTGAAATTGGCGGGAACATCATGCATTTAAAAGGTTTGTGTTTCCTCTTGTGGGAATATAGGGATTTTTGGGTTCTGGTCACACGCACCAAAACCGTTTGCGTTTCCTCGGCAGCGTTGCTGTTCGATCAAGCAGAAAAGCTGGGCCCTTTCCAATTCCAGGTATCACCCTACATCGCAGAACGATCAGGTCAAATTGTTGCCCTGCTGCTTCTTGAAACATTGCATAATTAGCTTGACATCCCTCTCCGGGAAATGTCTTTGCAAATGATCTTCTACCTGCCTCTCAGAGGCACGAAGCATGTCCTCGACAGGCTCATTGGAGTCAAGAATGATCACGTCTGGACGATTAGAAACTATGTACAATTGCTCATAGAAAGATCTGAGCTCGTCCAGGTATTCAATTGACATGCCATCTTCGAAGAATCGCCCCTCTGCAGCAGCACGCTGCAGGATGCGCTCAAGAGCAACAGTGGTCGGCAACTGGAAATACAGGACGATCGTGGGGCGATTGAATTCTTCCTGCATTAGCTGGTTGTACTGCGTCAACAAAGCCTGATACCACTCCTCCGGCACCACACCCCTGTCTTTCAGCACCCTGCAAGACACTAAAGCTGCAGCATCTAAGCCCCTCTCTGTGAAAGTATGTCCGCGGCGGTTGGTTGCTATAGCAACATGCCACTGCCATATTTGATGCTCCAAGCTTTTTGCTGCATGCGCTTGATCGTCTGCGTTGCCAGTCTTCATAGCCTGGTAGAAGTCTACAAGCAAGGTCCACCATGATGCCGCAACGCCCTGCTCCACAGGCTCTTGGAAAAAACAGACCTCCTGCGGCGCGTTTTGCATCAAGGCTTGAAGAAATGTTGTCTTGCCGCAACCAATCAAGCCGTCTAAGACAATAAGACCATACTGTCTGCGTCTCGTGAACCTCGCTCCAAAGTTGAAACACTGTCTGACGTACGGTTCACAAAAAGCTGCCCATGCTGCTAAGCGGTGCGCATTGGGTCGTGCAGTCGCAACCACTAGCATAAGGGCTACACATCCCTGTGCTCGTACCCAGCGGCTTCTTGGCCAAAGAACCTGGAACAACACTTGAAGGATACAAATCCACCAGCTAATCGAGTGATAACAGACAGAGCTTCGATTGCGACGAGCCACTTCCGTGGAGATCACATTGTCATGACCCCTGCGTGTGATGTTGTATCGATGGCACAGATTGTCGAACTTCCCTTGAGGGCGCTGCAGCCCTCGGCTAAGCCGTGTTACCTTCTCCGTGACAGCTGTAAGCATATCTAACAGCTCACCGTCTCTTGTGGTTTCCATGTAGTTTGCAATTTCTCTGGAGAAGAGGCCCTTGTCTTCAACTGCATAACCAAGTGAGACAGCCGAGAAAACTACGAGTTCGTGCTTCTGCCACGAAGGCGGGCACAAATTGTACCTTCTGGCCATCTTGTCGAACAATCTTCCACGAAAACGCGCCGCAAGTATGTTGTCAATAGCCTCAGAAACAGCTTCTATTGTACATGCACCCCGTTGGGTCTGGCACATGTCTAGAGTAAAGATGTGAAGGCCTTTTCCAGATCTTTCGAACAATAGCTCGATCAAGTCAGAAAGCTTCACATCATCCTTGTCCCTCTTTGAGTCTACAGGCACAAGGTAGACCTCCGCTTGTTTCGAATAACCATGACCCGAGAAATGGACCCATGTGCAGTCTATGCAGTCAGCTTCATCATTTGACACCTCATCAAACTTGTTCCACATCTCATCCCGACCGGCATCAGTCAGAATTGTAACATCTTGGAATAATCCACTGCTTAACGCGGCTGTTATCTTCTGGGCGTCCTCAACACAACCTGTAAGCTCGCCATGTGGTGCATGTTGATAGTGGTTGTTGCCAATCACCAATGCCCGGCAGTGCCTAAGCGGCTTGAACGGCTTTTCTGGTGAAAGTGGCCAACATGATGGCCCCTGGCATGGCATCTTGACTCGTGGCAACTCTCAGGCCAGGCAACAAGAATACTAATACTACTACTAATAATAACTAATAAGAATATCTTGCTAATATATCAATAATGCTAATAGTACTAAGTATACAACCAAATAGCGAGGGCGCTGCACTGAGCCTTGCTGTGCCGGAATCCGAGTACTGATGGGTTGCTTTGCTGTGCTGACACTCTTTTCAACTATTTCTTGGTAAGTTGATCTCTACCATAAGAATGCGACATTACATTCAAGTTATCCGGCTGAGGACGGCTAAGCCCCGACTGAGATTACTGCAAAATCAGGCCCCCACATTGCTTCAGATAATGTACAACTTTCCCAGGCTCTCCGAAACCTTCACCTGACCTTTTGCAGCATGGGCCCCGACCCTATCTGTCCAAGACTTAAATAATGTACAATTTAGCCCAAGTGGGTCCCTACAGAAGTATAATGGGCCCAAGTTGTTCGCTATTCAAGAACTTGAACCGTCCGGTCACTATGGACTCATCCCAAGTTTCATAGGCGTTTTGCCGGGTTGCCTACAAATCGCAAGTTGGACCTCAAAGTTGGAGCTATATCTATTGGACTGCAGTCTCTCGGAAGACTTTGTTTGTTGGCCTTAATTCTCACCATTTCAAGCTCGTCTTGGCTCAGAACGTGTGATGTGCATCTTTGCAGCTAGGAGCAAGACCCAAGATCAACCTGAACAGACACTCACAAAAACTATTCTGCAATCTTTCACAACGAGGAAGGACCTCCGAAGGTCCCCACGCATTCTCAAAACCCTAAGCACACACACATTTAGAGAACCAAGCCCTAAACCCAACCCCTACGTACTACACACACACCAGGGTTGAATTTCGCAAGCCCTAAGCCCCATAATCCTGACAGAACCACATGGCCCTGTAGGTCCCCCGTCCACCCCGTTTGAGAGAATCCTAACCCCTCACATCTGGGGACCCGGCTCTCCTGCAGGGCAGGGAAGGAAGCAGCCATCAACCCAAAGGTCGTATCCGGGATTGCCTAGGTAATCAGGGTTTAGGTCTGTGCTTCTTAGCATTTATGTAAAGCTTAGGGCTTCCAGGATTGCCTAATTCATGCTAGCTTTAGTCTAAACTAACGAAGGGGGCTACACAGGGGATTCTACGGGGGAGTAATGCTACGAGTTAAGATTATAGCTCATGTGGGGGAGTGAATATCCGAACTGTTATAGTGGATCCTCAGCTACTTACGTGTGGTTAAGGTTGATGGTTTAGGGTTAGGGGTTAGGGTTAGCAAGTAGGTTTCTACGGGGAATAAGTGAGGTTATTGTATGGTCTATAGGTGTTATAAGTATACCTGCTAAGCGCCGCTGACCCTGAAAGCAAATAATGGGTTTCGATATGACCGTCTGTGCCTACTAGCATGAAGAATTCGGGGGTTTAGCATGTAGGGTGTTGGACTTAGTATTTAGGGTTGTGGGGTTAAGCTGCTGAGGATATGTTGCCAGGCGACAAGGCCTGTAAGAAAGCTATATTACGAGATGGAGACTCACATGCAAATGAACATGGAAATTACAATGGGCAGTGGGATGATATAGAGCTTGTTGGACTTTGACTAGGATGGCACATTTTGACCAACATCACTAGTGTTATCTGTAATTCTATTGATGCAAGACTTTATGAAACTCCCTGGTTTCCCCACCTAATCAGGCTTGGTTGGGGGGTAAGAGTCTGAGGGCTCGCATTTCCAAATTGCCAGGGTAGACATCCTATGACAAATTTGTTTGCATAGCTCTATAGCATTGCAAAAGAGCTTGGGGTAGTGAAAAACAGGTTTTCCACACCTACCGATGATTGGGATATGGGCTAGAGTCTAAACTGAAACTTCTAGCATCCCCCTTAATATGCCCTATAGTAGTCCCGTATATAATTCACTATATATAACCCCCTTTAAGCAGTTTAGACTATAGCTCCCATGACCCTCATATAACCCCACGTATAACAGTTTCCATTTCATGTTCCATTTTCTTTTCCATTTGATTCTCCATTATTAGGATATAAAACCCCCAACCTAGACTATGGCTCATTGGGTTTAGGGTTTAGGGTGGGGAGAGCGGGAACAAGGGCTGCAGAGTTCCCTGGCCCAAAGAACTAAACGCACCCTAAACCCTGAACCCTAAACATGTCAAACATGACCCCTAAACTTTAGGGTTTAGGGTTTAAGCCTAAACTTCATTTGGTAGTTTCCCAAAATAGGGGGACCCCAATATAGACCCCAAAATACTATAGTCCTTATTATAGGGACCCCAAAAGAGTACCTTTAATTTTGGGAAATCCCCACTTTTAACAATGACCCCTAAACTTAACCGTGGCGGAGTTCGGGGGCTGCCTTAGGTAGGGTTTGCAAAGTGCTGTTTAGGGTTTAGCGTTTAGGGTGACACCTCGGATTGTCTGTTCTCAAAATACAGTGTCTTGAGAGCCTGTGAACCCCACTATACCCTTTGTGCGAGTGTGGAGTTCCATGGCAAAACCACAGGATTCCTTGAAAGGCCTCATCATCTCCCTTTTCCCCAATCAGGATAGGGTTTAGGGTACTACTCTCACAACCACTTATAACGCTCAAAGATCCCAGGATTCCATGTCAGCACACAGTAAAACCAGCCTTTATCGCCAGTGGAAGCTTGGATTCAAATCGCGGTGTTCTCAAACGTATGTACCCGTACGGACTCTAGCGATCTATGAGATTTGAAAGGAGATGACTCTGAGGCCGACCCTAAACCCTCAACGCTATACCCTAAACCGCATAGAAATCTACCGAGCAGGGCTGGTTTTCAGAAGCCATGATGACTCGGGGACCCCCGTTTTGAGAAAAACTTCGATGGTCTGGGGTCTCCTTTAAACTTGAAGTTTTGAAAGCAAAGAAGGTGAATTTTGGGTTTAGGGTTCACGGTTTGGATTTCGGGTTTAGGGTTATAACCTAAACAGGAGGCCATTAGCCCTAGACCGGAAGTCCACGACCCCAAACAAAGAGGCCGGCGGCCTCTTTACCTGTTCCCGCTACAAGCTGTGACGATCCCTATATCCAAGAACAAGGATCCGAATTCTCCCTTTATAACTCAGACGCCCCAGTTGAAGAGACCCCCCAACCCGTCCTAGCCCATAAAGCCTCAACCCCGAACCCTAAACCCCCCCCAAACCCAAAACCCTATACAAATACACCCTAAACCCCAAGCCCAAGCCCGAGACCCGAAATCCTAAATCCAAATCCCAAACCCCAAACCCCAGACCCTAAACCACGAAACCCTTAACCCCTTGAGTCTCAAGCATTCTAGACAGTGCCAGCTCAGGTCGAAGTCGAACAAGTGGCACCTAATGCTTGAGGCTTCTAGGGCTCAGCGCTTTAAGTTTCAGGATTTAGGGTTTAGAGTTTAGGGTTCAGGGTTCTAGGGTGTAGGATTTAAGGTCTACGGTTGGGGCTTTTAGGGCTCAGGGCTCAGGTTTTATCGGCTGGGGCTTCCAATTGAAAGGACCCTAAAAACCTCGAGGTTCAGGACCGACTGCGCCCCCCCGACCACGCCCCTCCCCCCATCCACAAGTACAGCGGCCCCAGTGGACTGTCAGACTGTTGATTCATTAAAAAACTAGCACTATCAAGGAAGACGGCTGCAAAATCGCCAGCCCAGAGCTCTGCACCGTAAGGCGAAGCAATAAAGAAAATGGCTACACAACGTTAACCCTTACAGGGCTTAGGGCTTAGGCTTTTTGTTAGTTCCAGAGGCCCCACCATGCTGTCACAGCCAAATTGGGAAGGTCGCTTGGTAGGGAACAAGCTAACCGTTTGCGAGGATTCGGTCTAGGGTTGCAGGAACTGCTTGAGGGATCCAATACTTCGTTCCCTAAAACAGCAAAGGCCAGGAAACTCCCACGGACACAAACCCCCGATTTCAAAATCCATTCTACCACCCATTCCAACAAGACCGACTGTAACAACATGCAACGTGTTGAGGTTCTACTATTTCGAGCCCCGACTAGGCTAAAGACCAGGACCCAAAGCAGGAAATGAACGCTAAGCAAACTGTACGCTGGGAGGCCACAGTCAGCGAGCCGACGCAAACCTTCCAACGAATTCGTTTCCTATGTATGCTTTGAGGAGGCCAAAAACTCTCCCAATCACCATAGCTCACCCTCGCCTCATTTAGTGGTGGTTAGGAGGGAGTAAGGAAATGGGATCGCGATATAATCCCTACATACTTTAATCTCTTCTTCCCTCCTAACTCCCAGCAAGTTTATAAATTTCCTAAAAGCAGCCATGGGAATATTTTAGGAGGACCCCCAGTATAATAGGAACATAAGAAGGCCCTAATACAGTCTTTGTTATCCCTTATAATCACTATTACTGGCTGGGGGCCCGCCTGAACCCTAAACCCTAATCTGTAAACCCTAAACCGTAATTCAAGGCTGGGATGGGATGCTTCTTGCTGTTATCTCAAACAATTCCCAGTCCTCCCACTCGCCATGGATCCTTGCCTCACGCCGTACACCCTTCCCTTACCCTTGGGAAGATCCAAAAGAAGATGCCATACATATATATATATATGAACTACCCCAAAACAACCCCTAAACCAGAACCTTTTGACCTTCAACCCTAAGCTTGAAAAAACCCTAAGCCCTAAACCCAGAAAGTATCTGAATCCGTTGCTGGGCTAAACTCTTAGTACCCCTGTCAATAACCAATAGCCCATAGAATAGTCCCGTATAATCCCCTTTGAGCAGTTTAGACTATGGGCTATTGTCTAAACTCCTAGTACCCCCCTCAATAACCCATAGAATAATCCCGTATAATCCCCTTTGACGAGTTTAGACTATGGCTCATATAACTCTGGACCATGTAGTTTGGGTTGAAACATTTACTAAAGCGGAACTGGTCAGAGACAAAACTGGGCACGCCACTTTGCACACTCCGCATGGCCTGCTCGAAGTTTCGCAGTTGGTTTAAGGTTGAGGGTTTTAACCCCAAACCCTCACGTAAATTCTGTGTTAAGGGGGCCGCGCCAAGCAACAGGCAAGGTTTTGGGTGTAAGGGTTTAGGGGGATTTATGGGTTTAGCTTGGGATTCCCACAGAAACCTTAACCATCAGGTAGTATCCCTCATGTCCCTTCCCCTGGAGGCGTTACTCCATCCGGGAAATCTGAGTCTGAAATCTCTGGAAGCAGGTATCTGAGATTGCTGGAGACAGGTAGATACTCGCGATTTTTTACTCATGATTCCGTGTGTCACATTTGGACGACACAGACTCTTGGTAGTCCACAGCAGGGTTAGATGGAGACGATGTCCCGTACCTGGGGAAGATACCGACGCGCGGAGACGATATCCATATCCCATATGCTAAGTCTGGCTTTTTGGAGCGGATAAATAGATGTGTGAGGTACGTGATGTAAGTCCTCAACCAAAACCCTTCCATCCCGCCTGGACCTCAAAAGTAAATACAATAACCGCAAAAAACAAACAAGCTGCTGTTCTACATATTTTGAAATTTAGGTACATTTTAAAACTTGGAACCTAAACCCTTAGCCCTAAATCCTTGAAACCCAAATCTCGAATGTGAAGTTTGAACCCTAAGCTGAGGTGCTGGCATCTTTCGATTTGCGCTACGGCCAGGAGGGCGCCAGAGCCTGCCAAGGCGTGGGACCAAAGGACTTGGAGAGTCAAGGGGTCTTGGGTTTTGGGCTTATATTGAGTTTAGGGCTTAGGGTTTGATGGTAGGGTTTAGGATGTACAAATGGAGAGGGCTCAGAGTCCAGAAGTCTAAGGAGCTTATTGTGAGTACTGACAAATATGCATGGCCTTGGCCCCAAACCTTGGGAATTGGGTATCACAGACGGACTATAAGGAGATTGTACGGTGCCTTTCAGGGATATATTTGGAGGGTCGGGATTTAGCATGCATCGTATACTGTATACTTATAACAGCTATGCTTGGAGGTTAATTTGACTTATCAACCACTTCTAACTGAGCTTGCAGCCCTACTTATATGTATATATACACCCCCCTATTGGACCTATTTAGGTCATCCTAAGCACAAGTGGGGCTATATGCCTTGTTATAAGTAAGTGCTGAATCCCATGAGCCTTCAAGTAAGGCATATAGCAAGACCCGTGATCTGATCGTAGAGGGGCTTTCAGGGCTGAAGCGCCAACTGCCGAGAACAAAAACCAACATGCTTACGTTTAACCAGTTTGAGCACAATCTTCTCGGGAATTTCACCGCTCTTTCTTTCCTGATGCCTCTGGCAGAACTACTACCCAACTGCCAGGATCGACCCGCTAGCAAGCTCGCATAAATCAATGGCTTGTCCAGACATGCCCCAACTACTGCACCCGTTCCTGCGTGCGATGCTCTTGATCTGCGGCATCCTTACCAGCGCTCAGCTCCTGTCCATTGGCACCGATCCATCAGCAGGGCTAGAACGCCAACTGCCGAGAACAAAAACCAACATGCTGATGTCAATGTCAAGCCACTTTGAACACAATCTTCTGGGGAACTTCACCGCTCTTTCTTTCCTGATGC
>CAJNIZ010005060.1:0-20193 GCA_905231905.1 Symbiodinium pilosum | reverse complement strand
AAAAAAAAAAAAAAAAAACTTCCCAGAAACTAGCTACAAAACAACTCCGACAGCCAAATCCAACCCCGAAGCCACGAATCCTCAAACCCTTTTCCCCTGAGACCTCCCAAAGGTCCTAGGAAGCCCCGAACACACCAGGACTCCCCATGAAAACCACTAAGACACGCAGAGCAGTATGCATAGTCTGCCACGTCCCTTATACCCCCTGCTGCTTTTACTATAATATCATGATGGGGAGTAATAATAGTCATAATAGTAATGATAGTGTTAACGATAATAATAGAAGATGATAAGAAGAAGAACAATAATAGTAATGATAATCGATAGTACTAATAGTCGGAATGTTATCGGGCGGGCTGAGGGCTAAGTGACCTTGAAGATGCCCCACCTGGCCGGAATGGAGCACCAGACTCGCAGGGCTGCAGAAGAATCAAGATAGCAGCGAAGCTGCAAACCTGTTATACGGGTTATTATAGGGATCATGGAAAAATGGAAACTACTATTTAGATCTATTTAGGGTTTAGGGTTTAGGTACTTGGGATTTGGGCCTGCAGTTTGGGCTTCAGGGTTTGAGTTGACATTTGGGGTAAAGGCTGTGTAGGGCTTTATGGGCTCAGAGCTACCGTTGTGGCCGTCACCATCTTGGTGATGGCCGTCGTCCTCATCGCCCTCGTCGCCTTCAAAGCGGTCGTCGTTGTCGTTGGCATCGCCGTTTCCATAACAAAAAGGCTATATAGGGTTTACATAGGGATTATAGGGTATATACTGGGGGCATATTGGGATAATGGAAAATAAAATGGAAACTACTATGCTAAATGAAATGCAGCCTGGTGGTTGGAACCAGGTAAATGTTGCATATCACGTGAACCCCTAAGAAGAAGATTCGAAGGACTGGCGCTGCAGGTCAGTCTCAGAGTCTCCCCTGGCCTTTATTGCGACAATATAAAGTCAGGGCCACCAGAAACAGATGACCTCATGCGTATTTACCAACCAATGATGGTAAGAATGGGAATCACGTAGTCCTCTAACTGAAGGCAGCCTACTGGCCGCGTTCAACAGATGTCACCGTGCTGACAGGGTGCCCAGACATGAACTTGCAGCGCCACGTTCAAGGAGAGGTACGGGTGCACCTTTCCAAGCGCGCGACCCCATACGCAGATGAAAGAGTACCTGCGACTCATCTGGGGTTCTAGAATTCTTGACTACGTGACTACGTAGGCCACATATTGCAGGCTGCCAAACAATCAGAAAAACCCTAAGGCAACACTCTTGGCCAGCAGGGAAGTTGCCCGTATTCACTCGCACCTGTGGAGCTTCATGCCTTGCCCCCTGGGAGGACTCAAAGAAACCACCGAGAAACTGCTAGTCAGCGGTAACATATCGCGGAACAGGGGTTAAGACCTAGGCGGTCAGGCCTTGCAAGAGCCTCCCGTGCATCTGTCCTTGTAAGAGTGATTCTGCAGCTCTTGTCAACCAACCATTTTTCCTAGCACTGAGCCCTGGATGCAGAGTCAGTAGAAATGGCTGCTTCAAGCCCCGCCCTCTAATTGTTTTCTCTGGCTTTGTATTGCACATGCTACTGCTTAGCCCTGAGCGTGGTCAGCATAAGTGCTATTGCCTTCTTCCTCATGCAGAGAGCATGCCTGAGTTTGCCTTGGCAGTTGCTTCCATGATGGCAAGGAGGAGGAGCAGGAGGGGGACGAGAGGGGGACAGGTCGTGATGATTCTGATGATGACGACGTGATGATCAACACGAAGCAGCGGGATGAGCCTCTTACTTTAATCTTCATGCCGATTGCTACGAGCAAGCTTCCCAATGCGTTTGTGTCCAACAGACCAAACTCACCCTCCTGGCCTTCAGCCACTCCTCATCACCGAAAGCATCTAGCCAACGAACCCAAAGAAAGGAGGCCACTGGAATGAGCCTTGGTTTGGTTTTGGATTGGGGGTAGAAGAGGTCCTCAGCAGGGGTCGTTGCGGTTTGCCTTTGCGGCCAGTAGCCCTGCATCGTATTTGTTGGGACTGAACAAAAGCCTCAGGCACAATCATGATACTGGTAAGAAGTATCCAGCTGTTGATTGCTGATTTCTAGATCTTTGTTCCAGGAGCATCGGAACCGATGGTTATAGATCCGGAGATTGGGTTTTTGTTTGGGGGCAAGGGACGGAAAGGGTGTGAGCCTTTGGTCAGAAATTGACACATTTCAACACCTCACTATAATACTTCTCAAGAAAGTAGGGAGGTGACCATGCAAGATAAACAACAAGAAGCACTTGCGAAGGTAAGCTGAGCAATGGTCACATAGTTACAAATAGGTGGCGATGACTACTGGCAAGCATGATTGTGCAGAGTGCTAACTCCTCCACTACCCACCAGATAAAGACTAATTTTCCCTGAGCTGTCCATGATTAAGAAGCAGACGCCACTTCAACATGCTCCCCGAAATGCCCCATGATTTTGGAAGAACAGTTCTGTCAAGAGGACCCCGTGACTGCAGCCACAAAACATTAGAACCAGCTTGAAGAGCTGCAAGGAGACCTGAGCACCATGATTCACCGCATGTACGTGAGTTCATGGCAGTATAGACACGGTAACTTCGTCTATTAACACGCTTGCATGGGACAGTCAGCCATATTGAATAATGCTACCCATAATAATAATCAACGATAACTAATATATACCTCCAACATGACATGCTGCTAGATGTGAAGTAGTGCAGCGCTCAGAACTATGCAAGTTGACCATACAGAGCTACGCTGCTACTCAGCATGCTCGTGTTGCGCAAGCGGAGTACGAGTGTTGTTCAGGACCTGTCTGCGACTGAGAACTTTCACAGCTTGCCGGCTTGCCTAGGTCCTAGGTTTGTGGAGACTCTGGCGCGGGCCATTCATGTTTGGGAGTTGCGCCCAAGTTCCCAAATGCATTATGGTAGGCTCGCAAAGACTTTTGGTAGATAACCCCAAACCCCACACTTCAGACCCCAAACTCTGCTAAAGCTAGACTAGAGGCTCTGAACTAAAATGCAGTCAGAGACTCATAGCCCAGAGCTGTGAGAATTCGCTGACACGTGCTGCCCTGACGAAAGTTCGGCCGCAGAGCGCTTCCAGTTGTGAACCAGCCTTGGATTGGAGAATTTTGAAGGTCCTGGATTAAAGGTTTGGGACTTACAGTGCTTCGGGAGAAGGGCTTTGAAGCTCCTTGGTGTAGGGTTCGAGGCTAAAAGAAGCATCCTGAAAGCTAGATCAGGGCCCAGGATCGCTTGATAAGATTCTGTGGCTGCTCAGGTAAAGATTTCTTGTTATTTGAGGATGCGGGGAATGGTCCTTCAAGAAGGAAGCTGCCAGCAATGGTGAACCCGCTGTGACTACGGAATTCAGGGGTTGAGCGGAAGGCTGTAAAGCGCCGTGAGAAACTGCCAGCGAAAGGCCCTTTTTGCTTTCAAGCCGGGTGGCGGCTCATCCAATAGCTGGCCAGGTGCAAGGGCACCTCGACTGCTAACACAGTTGCCAGGTTGTTATGAACCACTTGCATCATCCGTCATGACTGTGTCCATTACAATGGTCTGTAGACCTTATCTGGTTGGATCTTGGGTGCTTCCCGCCTTCTCAACACTAGACTAAAGTCGCAGAAATTTGACAGGCCGCCGATGATGGGTTTATGCGGCACCTTTAGTCGTGTACTCAAGCTGGCCATTTTGTGGGCCCTGAGGAGGCCCGAGTCTAATCTTCAGATGAGCCCTATAAGCTCAAAACCCCAAGCCTGCCCCAAATCCAGCAGCTTAATTGGTTGCTGCTGAAGGCGCGACCAAACCAATAGCAGAAAGGCAAACTAGCGGGGATCCACCTCCCAAGAGGGTGCCCCAGCCTGCGCATAACATGATGTTTGGGGTCTACAGGGCTTCAGGCTTCGGGTTGAAGACTTAGGGCCCAGAGCCCGAGGTTTAAGGCTGTTGACTAATCATTGAGATCTGCCTCGGACAATTGCTTACTGGTTCTCAGAAGGGAAGAAAGGAATAGAAGACCCATGTAATCCCTGTATGATATACTCCCTTGTTCCCTACTAAGAACCAGTAAGATTGAGTTATAGGGTCGAGGGTGATCAGTCCTCGAGGACAGAGGGTCTAAGGCGCAGATTTTACTTCCATTTGCAGTTCCTGATGCAGTGAAATTTTCTTAGGATCATTTTCAAAATCCCACGGCTTTCATGGGCTTACCCCGAAGGACAACTTGACATGGACCATGATGCTCACGGATCTCTGTTGTGCAGCCCATCTGGGCAATCTGGGCAGCTGTGGCCGTTCATGTGCAGAACGTTGTTAAGGCAAAAGTTTGCGCAAGCTTTTCTACGTTTTGATGACGGCAGCATGCACACTTTTACAAATGTCATGTTCATACTGCGACATAAAGACACACTGACATGACTTGGTAATCAAGACAGTACTTGTATATTGCTGCTGTAAGGCTATCATGACAGTCCCGTGGCAGTCAAAAACAACCAAAATATTCTGGAAAAACCACTCCAGCTACTTGGCCTTTGCCAGAGTCGTGAAAGTTTCGCGAAGACACCACCCACATCGACAGCACGTACAGCCTGCAAACGGGAAAGCTCTAGAAGCCAACACGCAAGACCGAAGCCCAAGTATTTGTTATTGACTTGTTGCTAGCAGTTGCTACAAAGATTCTGCAACGGCTGGCAGAAAGACAACCAACGAATGATGTGACTTGGTGATAAACTGCTCCAAGTTGCAGCCCATGCAAGAACCACACGCGGTGGGTGGCGGCAAAGACGCCCCACCTCAGAAAGAGACATGGAAGCCCCAAAGCAACAGAAACAGCCAGGCAATGTAGTCAATGGCAAAGCGCTGCTTTGAGGTTCACGAAAGATTGTTGAAATCATGTCCAATGTGTACCGTTCCTGTTGTTGCGATCAAGAACTGGAAGGA
This sequence comes from Symbiodinium pilosum, assembly GCA_905231905.1. Classification (NCBI taxonomy): domain Eukaryota; class Dinophyceae; order Suessiales; family Symbiodiniaceae; genus Symbiodinium; species Symbiodinium pilosum. Next base: position 15,251 of record CAJNIZ010005060.1, on the reverse strand, counting down.
AGAACGGCAGGGCCACTCTGACAACGAACCCGAAATCCCCAACGCACTATCACACGTCTCATTCTCTGGGGATCGCCTCAACAGCAGTGCAATCGTGCAACCAACAGGCAGCACAACACCGCTGGGTATGCCTTCATTCTTAACAGGCACGCATAAAAGAGCCAAACTGTCAAGAAACTCCCTTCTACCGGTGTACATAACAGACACGCACGAGGGAGCCAAACTGTCGAAAAAACTTCCTTCTACTTACGGTGGATGGAGGAAATCTTGTGCCACTTAGGATCCCCAAAATTCTGCAACTAGTGGGGTAATTATAGGCTATTTTCAGTGGCACGAGACTCCTCCATCCACAGCAGCACACTCCAGCAAAGCCCTGTAACATTGCATGGCCTGTCGGCATGAAAGATGACCCCAAAAAAAAACGGGCCAGCAACAACAGCTGGGCTGAGCATAAGAAAAGGACCTGACGTTGCCACATCATGGCCTTTCGCGATCCCAATCTGACCCTAAACCCTAAACACTAAACCCTAGAAACCCTAAACCCCTAACTCTAAACCCTAAACCGTATCCAGGCTATGGTGCCAGGAATGAACTTCTCGGTGGGTCTTCGAGTTGCCAAGAGCACTTGCCCAGTCCACCTGCACGAGCATCACAAAAAACACTGTTAATGATTTTTGGGCCCTCAAACCCTATTATTGGGTCTTTGGACCCTTAGGACCTTAGGATGTACTAACCACATACCCGAAACCTTCAAAGGTCCAGGGCCATGGGCACTGTCCCGAGTAAGAACACCCCAAACACTTCACGACAATTTTTTGGACCTCAAGCTCCTTCCGAAAAAGTAGGCTCATTCTCTGCGCTCGATGCAGCAGGGCTTGAAGCGCATGGGAACTCGTCGGTCGGGCCTTGCGGCCCGAAGAGTGAGGACCAATCGGCTACATCACCATCAACCTGTTTGGTGAAACTGGATGGCAGTTCTTCTTCTTTGGCCTCTGCGGGGAAATTCGCCTGGGAATCATCGCCCGGTACCCAGGGTGGAATCGCATCAGCCAAGTCTTCCCAAATCAGCTTATTGAAGAAGGAATGGCGCTTCAATCCTTGAAAGCCTTTCACTTCAGGAAGCCGCTTCTCGGGCACTGCGTGGCACAATTTGCGAATCAGATGTTTGGCCGGACTGGACATGGCTGAAGGGAACTTCACGTTTTCGATACCCTTCATGATGAGTCGGTAGATGCCAAAGGCGTCCGGAGAAACGAAAGGAATGTCTCCAGTCAGCAGCTCGAAGAGCATGACACCAGCGCACCACCAGTCCACGGAAAATGAATGGCCTGATCCACTAACAATTTCTGGTGAAAAGTAGTCAGGAGTACCACATTGAGTGTAGGTCTTGTCGACGAGGAATTTGGAAAGGCCGAAATCCACAAGCTTCAGTACGCCTCTGGAGTCCAGCGCGCAGTCCTCTGGCTTGAGAGAGCGCAGCATCACCCGCAGCTTGTGCAAGTGCTCCACGCCTGACAAAGCACAGGCCATGTAGTAGCGAGCGTGAGTCTCAGAGCCACGGAGGTCTTTGGTCCTATAGGTAGCAGCAAGCTCGCCGCCGACCAGCCCCTCTTGCTTAAAGTAAACGTACTTGCACGTGTGGCAGCAGCCATGATAAGCCACAACGAATGGAGAAGGACAAATCTTTGTGGCTGCGAGCACGCGTTTTTCAGTGAGCAAACTTTGCCTGAGACCCCCCGCTTTGGGAACAGCCTTCCATGCAGCGACGCTGGAATCGGGTTCTTCCACCAGTTGCACTCGGCCAAATCCACCAGCTCCTAGCTGGTGTCTTAGCCGCAGCCGCTCAAAGTTGGTGTCAACCAAAAAGGGTTCAGCCGGTTCCGCTGAAGCTTCGGCATCTGCCAGATTGTTGGGGTTGGGCTCCTCATGCTCCTCCAACGGCTCAGCATTCATCTTTTCGCACGACTCCGCTGCGTCTGAGAGGAGACCTGGCAAGGACTCGGCTGGCGGCCTTGTTGAAAGAATCTCCGGCACCTTGGTCTGGAAAATGCGGTTTTCCTGAGCATACTGTTGGGAGGTCTTCGGCGATTTCTTGACCTTGTTCAAGGGCAAAACACTACCCTTGTAGAAATGACGCCTGAAGTACCATGCCAGGGCCAGGACCACCCCGACCGTCAAGGCGGAAACCAGAGCAAGGCTTGCAAACTGCCACCACATGGCGCGGGCACGCAATGGACCCCAACAAGGCAAACTGTCCAATTTGAGCCCTGACAGTTCGAGCTGTTGGCCATAACACCAAGACAATGATGACGACTAATGCCACGATGATGACGATGCCGGCAATGCACGTGTCTGGCATTCGACTCAGTGTCGGAAGGCATATTTGAGGGCCTGCAGTTTCAAGTGAGCGCTACTGTAGCAAGAGCTGATTTCAGGACTGTGTACCGGCGGCAAATTGCTGCTCCTTTACGGATAGTATCATCAGAATATGCAGAATAATTACAAAGAGCATTTCCCTCGCAGGAAGCGGCCACTAAGTCGATGTGCCCGTGACTTTTTCACGGATATAGTTGGGCGCACTGAGCCAACCAGCCATCCTAACCAACCCAGCAAAACAAGCCAGACAGCTTTCCAATCGTGACTCCTCTTGCGGTTCTTGAAGCTGCCCCTTTCCAAATGAGGTCTTGTAAATTATACTATATATATATATTACATATATGGACAGCCTTTGCATAACGGAAAGACCAGGTCCGACCTGAAGCACATGCGGAAGCGGGTAAAAGCGTTATGACAGCAGGACGAGGAATAGCAGCAGTTCATAGCACGATCAGTGATACAAGTAAGACGCAAAACGACTGAGATATAGGACTCGTCCTCGTGATGCTCGTCATGGCGCTCGGCTTCGTCATGTTGATACTATAGTAGCTGCGGGGGCGGCTGTGGCCGGGGGAGCGGCGGCTTGCAGCACTAGCAGTAGTACTTGGACTAGCAAAACTACAGTAGTACATGTCCATGGACCTAGAACAGTCGTAAAAACAATCCAAATGGTTGAGCTTGCAATTACTTGCGCTTGCGCGTCTTATGCTCGTAATCGCAATGTCATGGTGTTGTCCATGCGTCTTTCGACATGCTCCACAGGAATTAGGCATGCAAACTGTTGAGCAGAGACCCAACAATTGTGTAGTGAGGTTTTCCTGTACCAATCCGATCCAGAACCCATGCATCCCGGGCATGTGAACTCCCGGCCAGGGTGTGGAAAAAATCGACCATTACTTCACCTTTCTCGGCGGCAGCAAAGCTTGAATCGCAAGATTGGCAAGCGGCTCAGCCAAAGAAAAACTGGCCCGCCAGCGCACAGTGTCCCTTCTGAAGTTTTCCACGTGTTCATACGAGTTGAATACCCGTGATTTCAACTGTGTACCACACTCGCAATAGGACTGACAAACCACTCAAATAGATAAGAATCAAAATGAAAAGAGAAATCAGGACAATCTTAGTGAACATCGAGCAGGCCGAGTGGCCTTCTTCAGGGCCTCGTACCGATGTTGCTTAGGAAGATCGAATAGATTCCTGAAGTTCCAATGACCGAGCCCTTTTGTGGGAGCTTCTTTCATGTCTTGGTACTGAATAACAGGTAAACTTGAAATTCAGAGGTCGGGGGGGGGTTCGTTCTCTATGGGTCATGCCAGGATTGTTACAGGAGTTGCTCAAGGATAGTTTTACAGCAGTTGCTCAAGGATATTGCATGTCATCTATCTATTGCACAGAAGTCGTTTAGCAAGGCGCAGTACTTTGTATTTCGCGGCAACGGTGGCGGCTATGACAATGGCTTGCCCTACAAGTAACAATGCACATCATACTCCTCCTGATCCCAATTTGGCGGAACAACCGCCCCGCGCCAATAAATGCCCTTGTTCCCGCAATGTACGAGAATTGAGAACACCAAAGCAACATTCCAAGCTTATGCTATCCTTGGAAAATGACCCACCAGCATGGACTCATAAGTTTCGCTAAGCCGCGGAATGGCCGCCTGCAAGCGCTTTGGATCCTGGAACAGCTCGTTCCTGAAAGGTCTGGGTGCTTAGGACCTGCAATGGGTCGACTTTGAAAGCGTAGCAGGATGGATGAGTTTGAATCATATGCAAAGCCCTTCAAGTCAAAAAAGAGAGCTCCTACAAAGCTGATGTGATTCTCGTCTTGTCATCTCCGTCTAGCTCATATCTGTGCCACTCTCTGTTCTCGGTCGCGCGGTGCAGCACTCCTGGTCCACGGCATACTACCTCCAAGAGAAAAGGAATCCAAGTCCAGAGGTGATCCACAAAGGAGACCAGGTTTTGAGAAGCCTCATGCCCATTCGACGATATCCATTCCACACCTGACCCCGCATCATCCCGCGAAGAACCCAGCTGAGATCAGGTCCAGTCATCATGGTTTGCGCCTAGAGCTGGGTCGGGCCGAAAGCGTCAGGGATTGCATAAGGCTAACAAGTCTTGGTTGCTTTGGTCAGAATGTAGAATTCACAACAGGCCATGGCATTGAATAGCATGCCAGAGACGCTTCGAACCCTCGCAGTTGCAAAATCTAGGAGCAGCGCGAGCATGCAGGCTTGATGCGATCAACGAGTTCCCATGTGAAGGGTCTGTACCAAAGGTATTGCTCGTCGAACTTTCCAGAACTTCTTCGACTAAGTCTTCCAAAGCACCCGCTGAAATGCCTGGGGGCAGCACAGTCTGGTGGCAGATAGGTGGCGTAGCCGTCCTTGAGAACCTTATCCTTAGTAGGCAGGCTGAAAGGTTCCTTCGAGGTCAGCTATTGTTGAGTTGCTGACGATTTGATAGGAGGTCGCCAAATTTGCGAGATCTGAGAGCACGAGTCAAAAAAAACCGGAGTGAAGAAGCATGGCAAGATGACTGTTCAGACAGTCCACATTGCTGCACAAGGGCTCCTATAGGTGCTCATGGACCCGAAACCCACGGAGCGTGCGAGTGCGGGGTGCAACAAGCTGGCCTGTTTATTCTGAAGCTCAATCCTTGATGCACGGCCTGATCTCTGCCACCCTTAGTCCTCCCCAGCCGCAACTGCAGCCGAAGTGTCATCCTTCTGTCGCTGTGTTGGCTGCTCAGGCCCCACCTTGACGTAGTGCTCGTCAAAGATCACCTCCGCATTTTGGGGCTCTTTCTTTCCTTAAAGACTGCTTCAAATCAAAAGTTCCAACAGAAGCAAACGAAAGAAGCTTGCACTACTGTCCAGGGAAACACAAGATAGCTTGGATTAAAGCTCTGAATGTCTTTGCCTACGCGATGAAAGGCACATTGCGGCCCCCATCTGAATCTGTGGGATCAAAAGGGAGCCGTCTTCTGAGTACCCCAACCTCAGGCCAGAACTCGATCTTAAGCCGCACAAGCCGGTCGGACACACAAAGAAAAAAATTGCTTATAATGTTGACCTCATATTCATAAACTCATATTCATAAACCCCCCCGTAACTGCAAAATCCGAACCCCAGAGCGTAATTACGAACCGCCCCCCGGTCATTGCAAAATCCAATCTGCCAAAACGCAAAGAAGTCGGAAGCGCCGGAACAGCAATGTGTACTACTGGCTAGTACTACCATTGGCCACGACGACTGGAGCTCCAGCTCATGGGCCTGGATACCCTTAATTACGGAGGCTTGCACATCCTGGGGGTTGGGTAGGGGGGGGGTTTATGATGAGGTGAACATCAAACCTTTCCGCACAAATCATGCAGTAGACACAGGGAACGCCTGATGTCCCTTCCCGCCTTGTAGATGGGCCTTACAATCTTCACCAGGAAGACTCCACTACGAGCAGGACGTTCCTGGGGCTTCAACGAGAATTTGGTGAGTTGGCCCGGGAAGAACCTGAACAGTGATAGAAGCTAGCAGCACAAGAAGTCAGAGCAGTTGTTGCTCAGGTCTTTTCATGTAAGCAATCCCCAATACTGGCCCTAGCACCGACAGCAACAATAATCACTTCGATTCTTGTCAATGTCGTAAAGCAGCAACAGCAACATCACCGGCACCAGCAGCAACAGCAGCAGCAGCAGCAGTAAGCAGAAGATGAAGGAGAAGGATTTGGAATTGCTTGGTTGCTTCTTGCAGTCGTTTTGAAAGCTTTCTTCCTCACACGTGGCTTGCAGAAAGACTATTGAACATTGACAAGCATGAATCAAGTTTGGGATCAGGGTTCGAATTCAAAGCCACCTTGCTTCTGATCCTGGTCTAGTTGGCAACAGTTATCGCAACAACAGCTGAGTTGAAAACAGCTGAAACCCTCCCTGGTTTCATTGCCTGAACAAACCGCCAGAAGCACAGACAGAGGACGTCCATTAACAAAGGGATCTTTACGAAACTGGCTTCAGGAACCCCTCAGTCCCCTCGTCCATGTTGGGCCTCGCAGGGGCTCGCCTCTGCATCCAGCGCCAGCTGCGTGATGAAGCAAAGCATCTCGGGCATGAAGCGGAGGTTGCCTTGCATACTTTGCGTTTACTGGCCCTTGAAAGTCTCAAGATCCGAGTTTTTTTGGGGAATGCCAGTTGGGCACTGCTGTTGGGGGATGCACTACACTTGTGCTCCCACTAACATTATATAATTTGTGCTTATGGCTAGTTGTGCTACTACCTTGTGATTGTTGTCAAGCTTCGGCGGGGGGTTCTATATCACTGGATACGAAGCGAATCAGAAAAAAACACGGTTCCCAACAACCTCTGAAGCCTTGGCTCCTCATGAGAGGACCCTGAAGTAACATGCCCATTTTGGTTGGAGGATTTGTGTCAAGCCCCAAGCCCTGCTAAGACCAACCCGAGATGAATGATTTCAAGCGCCCACAAAATCCGAACATGCCCTAAACAGACCCTGGTCAAAATCTAGACGACCTGAAAAAAGTACAAGCCCTGTCTCGGGGATTTCTGGAAACGATGTTCCTTCGAACCATGTTCTAGTACAATTCCGGTATCTTCAAAAGTCATTACAAACATCTCTCTCCCTCTCTACACGCCATGCCTGCTTCACCCCAAACGAGTAGGAAGGTGGCCACCTCCTGAATCACAGCAGCGCTGATGGAGCGCTACTTTCCATCTTTGCGGTTCTTCTTTTGTTGTTAGCTTGTTTCAGCCTACCATTCACCTTGTGGTGGAGAAAGGCTTTCTCAAGCTTATGAACTTAAGTCTACTGAGGATCTGCATATGGGAAGTGTGACGCAGAGACCCTAGAGCGATTTCATGTACACCTCACAGAGCAATGAAGAAAACTATGGCGGGAGATAATGCTTCAGGTAGAGCATTGGGTTCCGTCATCTCACATGAAGCCTGAAGCAACACACCCCAAACTCTAATCCATCAATCCCAATCATGAACGGACCTTCGGACGGGAAGTTGATACTCAATCGTATTGTGACGGCTCCTGCATCCCGAACACCAAGACCCTTCTGGGGTGCTCCGAACCTCCCAAGACAACTGCGAAGCCTAGAAAGCAGAACAGGTGGAGCCCCATGCAAGGCTGTATTGTCTCTTCGAGAGAGCTTCCAACCAGGCTCACTCTGAACAAATGTTTTCCGTTAGCTCTCCTCCAGCTTTGCCAGTGCAGGTTTCGCAGCTTGGTGTTCAGCAAAACGAGCACGCTCGGATGGATTGTCGCAGAGGCACCATTTCACCTCCGCCTTCCAGGAAAAAATGGTCTCAGCAGCTGGGTGCAGGCTGGCATGATAATCGACGTCGGCAGTATGGTTTGTTGGCGGCGCTCGTGGTTGTAGTTTCTGCAGGTTGGAGGGAGGCGGCCGCAATAGAAATAGCAGCAGCGCAGAAGGAGCAGTAATTAGTAGAGGAGGCTGCAACAGCAGCAAGACCAGCAGGAGCATTGTCATAGTACCCGTTGGAGCCACATAGCGTGTTGTCAAGACTGGCCTTCACAATCGTTAGCTGAAGCCCCCAACCTCTACAGGAAATATTAGCAGGTCCAGAAACATCCGCTATTACCCTTCTTGTTCTTACTATTACTATTGGTATCAGAATTGTTACCATCAGTATTCATGGCCTGTTGTTTCTTTGCCGTCTCAAGTGGTGCTTAGAGACTGGAACTCCGCCTGCCTTCAAATTCCAGATTTAAAGGCATGTCAGCATGATCGGCATCCCTTTAGTTAACCAGGATCTCAGATTTTTGGGTTGCAAAAGAAGACACATGTTGAGATAAATGTCCGTGGCCGGATTTGCGAGGGATACCTGAATCTAGATCAGCCTCCTGATACCGCTGTAACAAACCTACATGGCATCAACCCACCTCATTCATGCTTGCTGAGGCAGAGGATGAGGAGGAGCAGAAGGTGAAGGAGCATGCAAACGAGGAAGAGGAGGAGGAAACGAGGCGAGGAAGGAAGACTGGAAGAGATTGAAGCCCGGGTCCTTCAAGCCCCTGGGAAGACCCTGTTGTCTCTTGCTGAAGCCAAATGATCTTGAATCAATAAACATGCCCGCCACGCTGCACCTACAAATCGCATACATTCCGAAATCTTCTCAATCATCAGTTCCAATGGAATGCTAGGGTGAATCTCCAACCAGCATACCTACTTGCCGACATCAAGCCCACACTACGAAAGGTATCACAATTGAAAGTTGTTGGAGGTTTATCCTGCAGGCAGAAGGTGCATCTTCAGAGTTTGTGAACCCTGAAGAAAAAGTGAGCGCTGACCACTCGTTCTTCCAATCTAAAACACTCCGGAAAGCGGAGTTGCAACAATGAGGGCGGGTGAAAGAACACGCTAGAGGCGAGTGTAGCTCTTCCAATGCCCTGTTCAATGCCCCCATTTCCTGCATGTTTGTAAAACGTATTGAGGCCCTTCTGACGCCGGACATGAGAACTCCGCAGAATAATCTCTGCAAAGTCTGTCAGAAACTAGCAAGCCTCTTGACCTTTGAATACCATGGCTGAGCATTCAGGCTCCTGCATGCCAGAATTAGGAACCGGACGCCGCCTCGCGGGACGTCGAGACGCTCAGGGAGCCCTGAAGGACCAAATTGCAGGGATTCATGCAGGGATTTGGGCATTAGGGAATACAGGTACTCATTGGGGTAATCTTAGGGTAATGTTAGGGTTCTACAGGATGAAGAATTCATGCACTAGCAGGATGGGGACGGTAGACTCTTGGGTGCATCAGGTGGAGATTTACGTGTCGAGGGCAAGGGTAAAAGCTCAGGGCAACCAGGCCAAGGCTTGCTGGTCAAAGGCCTCGGGGCAAGAATTTAGGGTTTAGGGTTTAGGGATAATGGAAAAGAAAATGGAAACTACTTTACTATAATGGAAAATAAAATGGAAACTACTATAATTTATGGGGTATACATTTGGGTTATAATAATGAGGCTTTGACAGCATTTCGCCCCGCCAGCTTTGGTTCTCAGTGGTTAGGGCTACGCAGAGGGGGCCAGGCGATGTATCTAACCCTAAGGGTCCAAGGACCCAAACAATAGAGCTTTAGGGCCCAAATACCCTAGTAATATTCATAGTAGTTGGGCCCTAAAAACCTATCATTTGGGTTCTTGGACCGTTAGGGTAAGCTTGAGATGATTGCACTGGCTTAGAGTCTACCTGGACCCCAGACAAACACCGTGCAAACATGTTTTGGCCACTGCGCCTGATACCGTGGAGACTCGTCTGTTGATCTGTCCGCCATGATGCCAAGCTGAACGCCTCCATGCCGCTGTCAGTTGCTAGAAGCCCAGCTGCCTACCTGGTTGATTCCTGGGTTGTATGTGAAGTAAACCTGTATGCAAACTACAGCAGAGCAACTCAATATGTACCCTGCTTTCTTGCCTTCAAGGGAGTAGGGAAGTCCAATTACTACGATACAATTTTATGTTTTGGCCTTTCCGGTCTTACTCGCGATCCCATTAGTACTGTTGTTTTCCCCCACGTGTCATCAAGATCGCGTCCTTTGGTCCTTGGTCCTGTTGTGATGAGTCATCCTAGCCTCGACCAGTCCGAGCTCTCAACACACGGTGTAGGGAAGAGCTGGTGGGGCCCCAGCCGCAGACCCAAACCCTCTGGATGCAATGACAGTGGGGCCTCAGGGCTTTCACTAACTCCTCCATGCCCAGGAGGATCTTTGCTGTGGCTCTTGTAGTCTGCCCAGGCATGCTGTCCCTGTGCTTGTCTGGGTAGTGGAGACGACGTCGCTCAATTCCTACGAGGATCTGAACCTTTTCATGAACTGCCTGCAAGGACAGCTATCCTTGCGGGCCTCTTAAGTCCAGGCTTTACGCTCTGTAATTCTGCTAACAATTCTGCAGTCTGCCTTGGTCTTGAAAAGTTGCCCGCCACCATCGAAGGCCGCGAAGCAAGTCCTTGCCATCGTGCGAAGGCTTATTCTTAGAGGAAAGGATAGGGTGCATGGTGAGGTTTGGGGTCGAGGGCCTCGAGTGACGCAAGTTTGCTTGCAAACAGCCATCATCTCACGGCCTTTCAAGTACAGATGCTATAGTTTCAAAAGGACCCACGTTTCTCCCCCCAAATATCAGAGGGTCGTGAAAATAATCACTCACAAGGCACTCGGCGTCCATCCGCACCAGATCTTGGGCTCAGCTCATACGGAAATTCCGCTGACTGAACAGGTCCTCGTGGAGCTCATCCATTCCCTTTTTGAGAAGATCCTGAGCTGACAAACTGTTCAGGGTTTAGGGTTGCTGGTACTATGTCCTATAGGACATTCCTGCAGCCGCTATGTAACTCCATGATAGCCCCCGTGAAGGAAGGGTACAGCATACCTCTAATCACGCTCAGCCAGCTTGGCGGGAGCCATCATAACAAAGATCCTGCGTTTTCGGCACGTACATGGGGAATCTCAAGGTACCGAAAAAACATGTGATGATGGTCCCTACAAATGGACATCCCAGGAATGTAAACTCAATACTTGATAACGGTATATAGGCTCATGCAAGGTAGAAAATATGCCCTTCCTAATAAGGGGCGTAGCGGACAGAATCGAGCAAACTGAGGAAGACCCTGCCATGCAGGATATATGTTCCACCCCACAGCTATGCATTTGGACACCATTTTTGTTCAGCCACCTCCTCGAGGCTTTTGCAGCCAACATCATGGTGCCTCAGGCGTATGGCTGATAATGGCTAAGATGCGGCAAGCATGCAGGAGTCGATGGACCACACCGCGTTTGCACAGGCCAATGTGAAAAGTTTTGCTTTGCCCGAAACTATGGCTCCTCACCACACTGGACACTGCTTTTCATTAATGTTGAACTGAAAGTCATCTGTCATCTTGAAAGGATGGGTAGGATCTCAATTTGGGGTGCCAAGGGTTTGGGGGGATCAGTCGAGGACTCTAGGGGTCACGGGGATAAGGAGAATCTCGCAGGTGACTACTGCCACGTTAGCCACCAGCAAGAATCAAAGCTCAAGCCTAAATGAAAGACACTAAACCACAAACACCAGACCGAATTCCGAAAGACGCTGCAGTCCTCCAACCACGAGGCACTAACAGGAAGTGCTCAGTCTGAAAAGAAGGTATCCCGGGAAGCTGCATGCTATTGCGAAGTACTGTAGTGAAGCTGGGTGGCGGTGGCAGCTTTAATCGATCCGCCACTACAGCACAGTGCGAGCGCCAGAGAGATAGAAGGTGCTCGAATTGATTTCTCACGGAGTCCTCCACGAAGATGCGTTTAAGATTCGAGTAAGGTGAAGGGCAACAGCTCATCGGGTCCAAGTGCACCGGAACAAAAAAGTGGAGCGTGTACGAGTTTCAGGGTTAAGGTTCACAGTCTGGCATTGTAGTGCCACCCATGCACGGCAGGTCAGAAAAATGGCGACGATTGATGTGAGTAAGGCTAGATGTGTGCCTGTCTAATGGCATATGCAGCTCGTCATCTCAAAGTACCAAATTTGTCCCAGAACATTTACCAGCGGCTCTGCGGAGACCATGCCCCCTCCTTCCAGCAAATCTATACACCCAACCTGCAAATCAGCACCCAAATCATGTCGACAATACGGACTCACAAGTTGTTCCAAAATTTCAGGCAATGCCATATTCCTCAAGTCGCTTTGAGAATCTCCTCTCGCTGATACTCAACCCAATGCAATCCCGAAACCAGGAAGGGAACACGGAATTTCCGAAAAGACCTTCCATACCGGCCTCCTGGAAGCCAAAGGCCACTTGCAGTTTTGCAAAGGCTGTGGCTGCCTCGTGCAAGCTCAGATGTTGGAGTTTCTTCGGGGGCTTAGGATTTCAAGGGTTGGGGTTCAGGGGTATTGAAGGCTTATGTTATACGATGGCTCATCAAGATTGAACAAAATTGTACATGAATACCTGCACTTAGAGCGTACATAGCACTTAGAGCTCAGGATCGAGTGGGGGGATATGGGGACTGAGCAATCAGCTTAAAGACAGTGACATTTGGAGTTCCTGTCAGGATTTTTTGAAGCTTTGATATGCGGCTAAGTCCACCCAGGCCTCAAGTGAGGTTTCAGCCCGAAGGTCCCGCAAGTGCGTCAGCCCCAAACCGCTACGCCCTTAGCACTTCAAGCGCTGCATAGCTTGCACAACTGCACTCAAAATGTGAATTCTAGGCAACATCTCCCAACGACTGAAAGGATGAAGAATGGGGATTTTCTGAAAATTACACGTGTGGAATTCCTTACTGGGGACCTTGCAATTCCTTTACAATTGTCATGTATTCCCCAAATTTGAGCGCCTGATCTCGCCAGAAGTCACCTCCTGGTAGAGTGCGGAGGGAGGTGCCTGCTGGCGCACGGATACTTGAGGCCCAGTGTCAGGTTTCACGTTATGCCCGTAACATTTCATCCCTATCATCAGCATCATCATCATCACCATCAACTCGAAGGAGAGAAAATCTGGCAGTGTGCACGGTCACTTAGTGGGCTTTGCGAAACTTCATCCCTGGGCCCCCCAAACTTGATCTGAGAGTGGCTCAATTGTTAACCTTAAGCTCAAGGGGTGGAGCTCCGGATGGGAAAAGTCTTTGGGCATCTGATCTGCAGCCTGAAGCGTCAAAGTCAACCCACGACCAGAGAGGCAAGCCCCGTATTGAAAACCTGTTTTCTTCTGCTGCAGATTAAGCTGGCTCAGAGCCACAAGCTTCCTGGCCGCTGTAACGATGCAAATCACTTTACGGCGAACCGCTGTAAAGGAAGCTGGTTTCAAAGACTGTGTTCAAGCAATTCTTTCCCAGGACCCACTGCCACTTGAACTTTGAGCTGCTGGCTGCGTCATACGCTGACCAAACGGCCACAAACACATCTGAGGGTGGTTTAGGGTTTAGGGTTGAGGGGGGGATAATCAACAAGAAAATGGAAACTAAAGCAATTATGGGGAGTATATAGGGTTTATATAGGGATCCCAGCTCTTACCAAGGACATGTCTCAAATTGGAGGTCCCCGGATGCATCTCACGACATGTCTCAAAGTGATCCTTTTTTGCCTGTCTTTCTGACAAAGCTGTACAAGGTACGTGAGGGACCCTTACCTTAAGACACAGAGTGATCTTCATTCAGATTCCTTTGTAGATGGGATCCCGATCTTAAGAACAGAATACACTCCAGTGCAACATGATGCCCAGCCTTTTCGTACTCCTTGGCTTCAACCGCAGGCATTGCAAGAATGATGCTCTGGAGGACACTTGAGATAAACAAGAGGACGGAAAATTAAACGGAAATGGGGATTGTCAAGGACCTTTTACAAAGTTACTGCAAATTAACATGCTTCAAAGAGCCCTTTCGTCAACTGACATCCACGAGGAATGCTAAGGTGGAAGTACGAAGACCGCTCTGCGCAGGTCCATGTGTATCCTCAATCCTACCAAACTTCCACATGGAGCTTCGAAATTTACATTTGGTATGCTCAGGCTCCTCCATGCAAGCGTCCAACCCCCAAACCCTCGGCAGACCCTCCTCGCATGTGATGCTGCTTGGACCTCGAATCTTCATCAGCAAAAGCCCAGAATCAAAAACCTGCAATCGTAAATCCCGACTTTCAACCTTAGTGCATCCTACAGCCCCGACAGGAGCCCAAAACCTGACAAGGTGCGCCCTGGTCCACCGGACCAGATCTGCTTCAAGTCCTCCATCAGAGGCCGATTCGGCTCGATGCTACCTGGAGCATACTGCAACGTCTTGCCTGCTCCACACAAATCATAGTAAATATCGGTACAAAACTCGGATTAGCTTCATCTTCCTCACCATGGCCCCGGCCCAGTACACCTGCGAGCGCATCTCAACTAATCATTGTCATTTACCCAAATGTTTGTTGAGAGCCCACTCTAGCAACATAACTACAAACCCAGAAAGGGCAGCTAAGTCTATAAAGACTACAGCCTCCCGCAAGGAGATGCTTTTCATTTGGGGACTCTACCTTCCCCCTAAACTACCCACCGAGCCCTGAAACAATACCCTGCAAGACCTGGCCGGATCACCTCGCTCCATAGCGCCCACATCACTCACTGCGACTGGCGCTGGCGGCCGAGGGGTGCGAAACAGGCTTGGAGCAAAGAAGGACCTGGAGATTGGCATTAGGGTTTCAAGGCCTAGGTTTGAGGTCTAGGCTTTAGGGTTTGCTTCAGTGAGGCTCACGTAAGATGTGGCTTAGTGATGAGGGATGGGGTGTATAGTGATAGGGTTCCACATCCGGGCATGCACAGGACCGGGAGGGTTCTCGTCGTGTAGCAAAATCTTTTGGCCCTTACAGGCATCTGCAAGTGCATGGCATTCCGCAGGTTATGGGAGCGGATAGGAATCTTCCCAAGTCATCCCGGTGGGAAAGAAAATCTCATCTGTTGAGCCGGCTGTTGTACGGCAACTTTGCTCAGAGAAACCTGGGAGCCACAATGCCTCACCCAAATCTTGTGGGAGGAAAAAGGCCCCAACTTGACAAATGACGGCCAGAAACTCCTAACCGTAGACTTCTAAATAATAAACCCCAGCAACTGAACGCCTTCAACCCTACCAAAACTCTTAGGTTCCTAAACCAAAGCCCCTACAGCCTCATTCCTGCTGAGCTGCTCTATGCACGAGCTGCCAGTAGAACCTGCCTGAGGCCGGCAGCACTTCCTGGGCAAATACCCCTTGCGGCTTTATTGAAAATTCTGGGTTTCTCTTGGGGGTCGCTATATAACCCATTATAGTAGTTTCCATTTTCTTTTCCATTATCCCCATATAACGCCAATATCTATATCCGCCGACCCCGCTCTGCGGGCCGAGCGCCGGGGAAGCCCTCTGTTCCATT